>JAXRKP010000458.1:290000-302021 GCA_037039925.1 Doris montereyensis
CCGACAAAGATATCAAACAAATCTCCTTACAAGAACACGAATGAAAAACCTTTATCACTCACAGCGTTACATACAAAACAGAGGGCGATTATTCGGACACATCCTCAGAAAGGAAAGAAACACACCAAGTAACAAATCCATGATGAATTATTTCAAAGACCAAACTCGGAATGGACGAGGTAGACCGACAACAACACTTGTGACAACTCACAAACAAAACCTCCAAAGGGTGAAACTACAATTCAACACACTATACAGGACCTCAGAGATTATATGCAGCATTGCACAAAAGAAGCAGGAATGGAAGCACATCACACTGCAACAATATTATGTAAGTGAAGGTAATGACATAAGATAATATGAAAAGCTGCAAAAGAACAAAGACGAGACACACACAAGGAATAGACAAAAAGAAATCCTGGCCACCATGGGGATCAAACCTTTTTTCGACCTCTGCATTGATATCTTTTTTCTATCTTTCTTTCTTTCCTTCATTCTTCCTTTGTTTCTATCTTTTTCTTTTTTCTTTCTTTCTTTCTTTTTCTTTCTTTCTTTCTTTCTTTCTTTTCTTTTTTTTTTTTTTTTTCTTTCAAATTTCATTCGTTTCTTTGGGCACCAAGAAAGGTCTGAAAAGACTTTCTTTCTTTCTTCTTCTTTCTTTCTTTCTTTCTTTCTTTCTTTCTGTCTTTCTTTCTTTCTTTCTTTCTTTCTTTCTTTCTTTCTTTCTTTCTTTCTTTCTTTCTGTCTTTCTTTCTTTCTTTCTTTTCTTTCTCTTTTCTTTCTTTCTGTCTTTCTTTCTTTCTTTCTTCTTTCTTTCTTTCATTCTTTCTTTCTTTCTTTTTTTTTCTTTCTTTCTTTCTTTCTTTCTTTCTTTCTTTCTTCTTTCTTTCAGATAGCCATTCGTTCTTTCTTTTTTCTTAAGAAAGGACTGAAAAGACTTTTTCTTTATTTTGATGTCTTCTTCTTTTTTCTTTCTTTCTTTCTTCTCTCTTTCTTTTTTTTTCTTTTTTTCTTTCTGTTTTCAATTTTTTATCCTCTCTTTCTTTCTTTCTTTTTCTTCAATTTTCTTTTTTTTTCTTTCTTTTTTATCTTTCTGATGAACATGCGTTGTTTTGGGATTCGAGAAAATTCTGAAAAGACAACAAAATGACTTATAAGCTTTTGATGGCTAAGGTCGCTTTCGGTAAGGAAAACGTGGTGGCGTTAAATTTCGGGAAATATATTGTGAAATAGGAGGCGTCAGACTGGGAATGATGAGGTCACGAGTTTGAATCCTAGCAAAGCTAGGTCCGATGTTGTGTTCCTCGGAAAAGACACTTTACACGCATTTCCCCACTCTACCCAGGTGAAATGGGTACAAGCACTAGCTTGGGAGTAAAAACTATGTTAAACTTGCGTACTGGCCAAGGGACTGATTGTTATAACCTGTTCCACTTCATGCTATTGAAACCGGATAAGTTCAGGCTCTATGAGATTGAAAGAATTACAATGGCCAGTTCTGTGTACAATTTCCAAAATACAGGTACATTTGCTTGGTGCCACATCAAGTTTCACAGTAGAACAAAATGCACATACAAGAGGTAATAATACATTGTAGAAACAGTGCATGGTACACAACAGTTCAAGACACCCCCTCCTCTACCCCTCGCTCCCCCCCCCCCACCTCCTTCCCAAATAAAAATAAATAAATTATAGTACAATGACGAAAATTATCTGCATGTTTAGCTAAATGTCTAACATGTAAAAGTGCAGTGTTATTGTGTGATGTTGGCGATGATATAATATTAGTTGCGAATGGGAGAAAAGATTTCAAGTATTTTCCCCTTCGGCTTAGCAAGTGGATTGGTGTTTTGGACGATGTGACAATTTTATTTGTGATCTTAACGGGTGACTCGAATCGTTAACGGTGCTTTGAAAAAAGTTCTGTGTACAATAAATGCTATCTAATTCTTCAGTTTATTCAGTGCACAGAGCGAAAAGGCACCGTACCAATTTCTAGCCCATACGAACAGTCGAGGCCCTTTGAGGTTAGCACTTGAACCAAAGTGAAAGACCAATCTAAAACATGAAGCACTATGAGTTCATACATTAAACCAATTAAAAAACTCAATCTAAAACATGAGGCACTATGAGTTCATACATTAAACCAATTAAAAACCCAATCTAAAACATGAGGCACTATGAGGTTAGAGCTTGAGCCAATGTGAAAAATCAACTTAAAACACGAGGCACTATGAGGCAACAGCTTGAACTAATATGAAAGACCAATCTAAAACAGGAGGCACTGTAAAGTCAGATATTGAACCAATATGAAAGACCAATCTAAAATATGAAGCACTATGAGGCCACAGCTTGAACCAATGTAAACACGAGGCACTATGAGGTCATATATTGAACCAATGTGAAACACCAATCTAAACAAAGCGTTGCTTCGTCTGGTGGAATGACTATTGCCAAGGGTTGTCTTTGATTGACAAAACGACTATGACCAAGGGTTGTCTGTGACTGGTAGAATGACTATTACCAAGGGTTGGCTGTGACTGACATAATGACTATTACCAAGGGTTGTCTGTGACTGGCAGAATTACTATTACCAAGGGTTGTCTGTGACTGGTAGAATGACTATTACCAAGGGTTGTCTGTGACTGGTAGAATGACTATTACCAAGGGTTGTCTGTGACTGGTAGAATGACTATTACCAATGGTTGTCTGTGACTGGTAGAATTACTATTACCAAGGGTTGTCTGTGACTGGTGGAATGACTAATACCAAGGGTTGTCTGTGACCGGTAGAATGACTAATACCAAGGGTTGTCTGTGACTGGTAGAATGACTATTACCAAGGGTTGTCTTTGATTGACAAAACGACTATGACCAAGGGTTGTCTGTGACTGGTAGAATAACTATTACGAAGGGTTGTCTGTGACTGGTAGAATGACTATTACCAAGTGTTGTCTGTGACTGGTAGAATGACTATTACCAAGGGTTGTCTGTGACCGGTAGAATGACTATTACCAAGGGTTGTCTGTGACAGGTAGAATGACTATTACCAAGGGTTGTCTGTGACTGGTAGAATGACTATTACCAATGGTTGTCTGTGACTGGTAGAATTCCCTATTACCACGGGTTGTCTGTGACTGGTAGAATGACTAATACCAAGGGTTGTCTGTGACCGGTAGAATGACTAATACCAAGGGTTGTCTGTGACTGGTAGAATGACTATTACCAAGGGTTGTCTTTGATTGACAAAACGACTATGACCAAGGGTTGTCTGTGACTGGTAGAATAACTATTACGAAGGGTTGTCTGTGACTGGTAGAATGACTATTACCAAGGGTTGTCTGTGACTGGTAGAATGACTATTACCAAGGGTTGTCTGTGACCGGTAGAATGACTATTACCAAGGGTTGTCTGTGACCGGTAGAATGACTATTACCAAGGGTTGTCTGTGACAGGTAGAATGACTATTACCAAGGGTTGTCTGTGACAGAAGGGTTGTCTGTGACAGGTAGAATGACTATTACCAAGGGTTGTCTGTGACAGGTAGAATGACTATTACCAAGGGTTGTCTGTGACAGGTAGAATGACTATTACCAAGGGTTGTTTGTGACAGGTAGAATGACTATTACTGAGGGTTGTCTGTGACTGGTAGAATGACTATTACCGAGGGTTGTCTGTGACAGGTAGAATGACTATTACCAAGGGTTGTCTGTGACTGGTAGAATGACTATTACCGAGGGTTGTCTGTGACTGGTAGAATGACTATTACTGAAGGTTGTCTGTGATGTTGTGTTGCGTCGATGGCCGAGTGATTAGGCTGCGGGCCTAGGGATCATGAGGTTAGGGATTCGAATCATAGCAAAGTTTCCTTTGGGAGAGACACGCACAGACCCCCCCACCCCAATGTTTTATATCTGAGACAAGTAGTCGCGACTATAACGCTATGTAATAAATTAATCTGGCTGTACGAGGTCGGTGTAATACGGCCCTTTGGTTTCTCTATCCTTTCGATGCCCTGTCTGCAGATCACAACACTCTGAGCAAATTAAGGGGGGTGATTGTTTTGCTTCGAGTTGGGGTTCTTGATTTTAGTATATACAAGCATGCCCGTAGGCAATGATGATTATGATTACTCTTTTACCACATTCTTTTTTTTTTCTTTCTCAAACAATGAACTACAAAATAGGTTGTCGGGTGCAGGGTGATATCAAGATTCAGTACAGTATTTGATACTTAGGGTAGGGGAACTTTTCATTGCATATTTAATTACCGGAAATGAATGAATGAGTAATTATAACAATAAAAAGTTTCGTGGATCGCAGGCAAAGCAACCTTTATTCAATCAATTAAAATATTGATTTGATCCACGAGTTTATTTACTGAGAACCTAAAGCAGGCTGTTTGAAATCTACCTGTGAAATATGGTGGTTGTGGATGCAGTGGTTCCTGAGATTAGAGCGGTGAAAGTTTGAGATGTACAGTTTTGTACATATAGATATGAGTAACTGTCAAAATATAATAATCCTTTATCATTGAAAAGTTTGTAGCGTCCTAGGTTGCCAAGGAAACGGCCGCCATCTTGGATTTTCTCATTTAGTTATGAATAAAATCACTCAAAACGTATGCAGATCGCTAATTCCATTCAATATCTAAAGTTGACATCGGGGTTTTTAAGATATTTTGGATAGTTGTTTTTTTAATGAATTTTTGAAAATGACATATACGGTATATATGCAAAAATGGCATTTTTATTAAAAAATAATAATTTTCTCAAACAGTTAACAAAATATTTTTTTTAAAAAGACGTCATTCTATTAACATTGACAAGAAGAATCTAAAGCAAATAGTATACAAATCGGTCCGTAAATTTAGTGAGGGTGGGAACTACATTTCAAGAAAAAAATGCGAATAAAGAAATGAAAAAGAAAATAACACAAACAAGACACTTCAGACAGGTTGCCCTTCTTGTAGCAGCCCCCTTACTCTTTTTAACAGTCTCTAATATTGTTACTAAGATATAGAGAATTGTAAATTTAGATGTAAACTTTTTGTGAAAACAGACGTCATAATGATCATTTTTGTTGTTGTATTTCTATCTTTATACTAATGCGCGTGTTTACAAACTCATCACACGCACATTTTCCTCTACCTCTTACATCACTCAGCGCTATGCCAACTCAGCGATATGCCAACTCAGCGCTAGGCCAACTCAGCGATAGGCCAACTCAGCGATATGCCAACTCGGCGATATGCCAACTCAGCGCTATGCCAACTCAGCGCTAGGCCAACTCGGCGATAGCTGGCCCGTTACGCGGGTTTTTGTGCCATCTTATCAGTCAGTGTTAGGATAATTGCACGTCAAAACATTACTTTTTTACCTACCCTAGCCTACAAAATATTGTGTACCAAAAACTTATACGTCATATGGACATTTTTCTGCCGGTATGGAAAAACGCGGTAGATCAAAAATTTCATGAAATACAGTGTGACATACGTGGCCGTAAACTTGTAGATAAATGATCGTTCTATTCCAATACATAAAGAGCAGAAAATCGACATTTTGGTCCCCAACTCGCCAATCCAGGTATTCCCCCCCCCCCCCCCCCCCACCGACCCTTAAAGATCTCGTAGCTGTTTACAGAGCAGTCCCGGCAAAATGAATACAATCCTATCAAAAGTACCGAGATCACCTTAGTTGTGGATGTGGGTAAGTAAATAAAATCACAAAAAATCTCTCACCTTTCTATTATTCTGCGATATTCTGTCCTATCCAGTTTTTTCCATGGTCTTTGCTGTCTATCTCTCAGTCGCATGTCATCAAACTTATGTTTGATTCTATTTATGACATTGTGTCTTTAAATGTGTCAAAAATAATTCATTGTTCTTTGTGATAACATTTTCTTTAAGGCTAAACATTCTGTTCCTAGACACGTGAGGATTCGATAGTCCAGAGCCATGATATCGGCCTTTCAACCAAAAAGGTCGTGGGTTCAAACCTCGACGGTAGTAGTGATTGAAACATTTTCTCGAGTTTTTAAAAACATTTTCGAGTAAAATCTACCCTTCTGGTCCAGGTAGGTGGATCGACGACACATAGTGCCATCGGAGATGGACGATAATAAAGGAGGTCCCTTGTGCAGACCACAACGCTATGTGCACGTTAAAGATCCCTTGGCTGTTTAGAGGGCAGTTCGGGGGAAATTAAACATCCTACGAAAGCCTCCACGAGATCACCTTAGTTTTAAATGGGGATGTGGGTAAAGTCATATCAATATCAAAATTATAAATCCTAGTCGCGATGGCCGTGAGTAGATAGATACATGTGACTATCTCGGGAACTTACTTACCCGGAATGACGAATAAGTGCTTTGTTCTACAACGGAGCCAAAGACACTAATGTTGGTTGACTTTAGTTCCCACTCTCCATTTTCACTGAAGAAATCAAGTCCTGAACCACCAGCTTCGAACAGAAGTTCTGGCTCTTCAAAACTCATCGGCAACATCTATGGAAATGCAGGAAAGGGGGTGGGGTAGGCAATACGATAAGATAAGATAAGATAAGATAAGATAAGATAAGATACAACTTTAATGTCCAAATAATGTCACATTGCTATGGTGTTACGATTACCTTCAATGCAATATGAAATACAACACACTTTTACTATACATAAGATATTCTTCACATACAAACAGCTTACGCACATTTTAGCATTACGTGATTAAAAATGATATCATATAAAAAAGAACAACATTTTTTAATACTTGTAAACGTAATCATTGCAATGAAATATATTCAAAAGAGCTGTGATGATAATGAAACTGTGTGATGTTAGTGATAATAATTTTACCGATGATGGTAAGAACGATTTTTAAATTGATTATGACCCAAAAATAATATTATTCAAACATAATGCAATCTCACATTCCATCCCTAACAATGAGGATAAAGGAGGCATTTTTATATGTTACACGATCCCACCTATTTTGTTACATAGTGGCTATATTACGGACTTGAGATATGAGATCCCGGGTTGAATCATAACAAGACAGTTCTGATGTTATAATCCTTGGGAAAAGACATGTAGTGAGGCAAGGGGCGTATCGAAAGTGAAGGTAATGACATTGAATATTTCAAAGCCCCACAACAACAAAGACGAGGCAAATACAAGGAACAGACATTAAAAACCCCACTTGGACACCATGGGGATCGAACCCGTGACCTTTGCGTCGGCACCCATCGCCTCGCCATGAAAAGAAGACGCGTTACAACTGAGTTAACTACATCCTTGGGAAAGACATTTACGTACCACGCATTTTCTGCACACTGGACCCAGGTGTAAACGGCCACCAACAACTGCTTGGGAGTAAAAATTAAACCTACGTCAGGAGGTGATTATTAACGCCGCCAGTTCTGTTCACGTTATAGAAACTGGTATCAACTTTAGTTTTATGATGGGATATAATTGCCTTGAAAGGACTACTGCAATCCCCCCCCTCCACACACACAAAACACACACACACACACACACACACTCATGAACACGGGGCATATGATATCAACAACTTCAGCAACATAAACAGTCGTTCATAAGACATCAACAACAACTTCAGCGACATAAACAGTCGTTTATAAAAACAACAACAACTTCAGCGACATCAACAAAACAGTCGTTTATAAAACATCAACAACAACTTTAGCAACATAAACAGTCGTTCATAAAGCATCAACAACAACTTCAGCAACATAAACAGTCGTTCATAAGACATCAACAACAACTTCAGCAACATAAACAGTCGTGCATAAGATATCAACAACAACCCCTGTGTATAAGAATACCACTGCATCAACTTTTGCAACAAATCCAACAACAAAATCGGTGTTTTTGTTAATGTAACCATTTGTTGGTGTTGATACATTGGTGTTTCTAATACTGGCGGTGTTATTGATGATGATACATTGGTGTTCTAATACTGGCGTTGTTATTGATATTGATACATTGGTGTTTGAATACTGGCGTTGTTATTGATATTGATACATTGGTGTTTCTAATACTGGCGGTGTTATTGATATTGATAAATTGGTGTTTCTAATACTGGCGGTGTTATTTATGTTGATACATTGGTGTTTCTAATACTGGCGGTGTTATTGATGTTGATACATTGGTGTTTCTAATACTGGCAGTGTTATTCATGTTGATATATTGGTGTTTCTAATACTGGCGGTATTATTTATGTTGATACATTGGTGTTTCTAACACTGGAGGTTGATCTACAGGTGTTGATGTTCATGTACTGGTGTCTCTGTTGCTGCAAGTGTTTATTAATGTTGATTTACAGACGTGTTTCTGTTGTTGAATGGTATTTAATGTTGATGCCCTGGTGTTTCTGTTTCATCTGAAGGTGTTGTTATTGATGTTGATGTTGGTACCATGTTGATTCTGTTGCTGGCTGTGTTTTGTAGTTGTTGACACAACAGAAACACCAGTCTATCAGCATCGACACCAATTCCAGCCACGGAATCATCGGTGTCCAAGCCTTTTGCAATTCTAGAAACAGAAACAGCAGTGCATTAACGTCATTAACAATTCCAATAGAATCATCGGTGTCCATGCCATCAGTAATTCTAGAAACGGAAACAGCAGTGCATTAACGTCATTAACAATTCCAATAGAATCATCGGTGTCCAAGCCATTTGCAATTCTAGAAACAGAAACAGCAGTGCATTAACGTCATTAACAATTCCAATAGAATTATCGGTGTCCATGCCATCAGTAATTCTAGAAACGGAAAACAGTGCATTAACGTCATTAACAATTCCAATAGAGTCATCGGTGTCCAAGTCATTTGTGGATGTTGGTAAATCAAATCAAATATTAGAAAACACCCGTGTTTACTTTGAGTTGTGGATTTGGGTAAATCAAATCAAATTGTTTACTTGAGTTGTGGATTTGGGTAAATCAAATCAAATTGTTTACTTGAGTTGTGGATTTGGGTAAAGCAAATCAAATTGTTTACTTGAGTTGTGGATTTGGGTAAATCAAATCAAATTGTTTACTTGAGTTGTGGATTTAGGTGAATAAAATCCAATTGTTTACTTGAGTTGTGGATTTGGGTAAAGCAAATCAAATTGTTTACTTGAGTTGTGGGATTTGGGTAAATCAAATCAAATTGTTTACTTGAGTTGTGGATTTGGGTAAATCAAATCAAATTGTTTACTTTGAGTTGTGGATTTGGGTAAATCAAATCCAATTGTTGGGTTGTGGATTTAGGTGAATAAAATCCAATTGTTTACTTGAGTTGTGGATTTAAAATCAAATCAAATTGTTTACTTGAGTTGTGGATTTGGGCAAATCAAATCCAATTGTTTACTTGAGTTGTGGATTTGGGTAAATCAAATCCAATTGTTCACTTGAGTTGTGGATTTGGGTCAATGAAATCCAATTGTTCACTTGAGTTGTGGATTTGGTAAATCAAATCCAATTGCTCACTTGAGTTGTGGATTTACGTAAATCAAATCCAATTGTTTACTTGAGTTGTGGATTTAGGTAAATCAAATCCAATTGTTTACTTGAGTTGTGGATTTAGGTGAATAAAATCCAATTGTTTACTTGAGTTGTGGATTTAGGTAAATCAAATCAAATTATTGAGTTGTGGATTTAGGTAAATCAAATCAAATTGTTCACTTGAGTTGTGGATTTAGGTAAGTCAAATCCAACTGTTGAGTTGTGGATTTAGGTAAGTCAAATCCAACTGTTGAGTTGTGGATTTAGGTAAATCAAATCCAATTATTGAGTTGTGGATTTAGGTAAATCAAATCAAATTGTTGACTTGAGTTGTGGATTTAGGTAAATCAAATCAAATTGTTCACTTGAGTTGTGGATTTAGGTAAGTCAAATCAAACTGTTCACTTGAGTTGTGGATTTAGGTAAGTCAAATCCAATTATTTACTTGAGTTGTGGATTTAGGTAAATCAAATCAAATTATTCAGTTGTGGATTTAGGTAAATCAAATCAAATTGTTGACTTGAGTTGTGGATTTAGGTAAGTCAAATCAAATTGTTCACTGAGTTGTGGATTTAGGTAATTCAAATCAAATTGTGAGTTGTGGATTTAGGTAAGTCAAATCAAATCTTGAGTTGTGGATTTAGGTAAATCAAATCAAATTGTTGAGATTTAGGTAAGTCAAACCAACTGTTGAGTTGTGGATTTAGGTAAGTCAAATCCAACTGTTGAGTTGTGGATTTAGGTAAGTCAAATCCAACTGTTGAGTTGTGGATTTAGGTAAATCAAATCCAACTGTTGAGTTGTGGTTGATCATTAATACCACTGCACATGTCGGTGTCAGACCTTCAGCATTGACATTTGTTTTCTTACCGTTATATGGCATGTCTGGTCATCGAACGGATACTTCAGCAAGTTCAGGTTACAAGACGTTTTGAACAGACCTCCTGGAACCCACAGTGTGTGGCCGTTGGCCTGGATAGTCACAGTGCTTCAAGGGAGATAATAATACTGATATAATGCACAATGTACATGGCGCCCCTATCAATGAGGGCCATGTTCAGTTGCGCTTACAAAGGCCAAGACATATACAATAAAATAGCTTACATAATGTTTTATACAATATAATCAAAATGTCTACGATTACTATAAGTGTAAAGACAAATTGTACAGTTTGCAAGAGACATGTCGAAAGGGGATGATAATTGCATTAAATAATATCAAATTCCCATAGGAATAAAGAGTAGACAAATACGTGGAATAAACAAGAAAACAATTGTTTGGGTCACCTCGCCAGGGAAAGATTAGAAAGCGTGCTACCAACCAAGCTAACTACACTTCTTAAGGTGCTAGGACTTACATACATACATACATACATACATAGTACATACATACATACATACATACATACATACATACATACATACATACATACATACATACATACAACATACATACATACATACATACATACATACATACATAGATACATACATACATACATACATACATACATACATACATACATACATACATACATACATACATACATACATACATACATACATACATACATACATACATACATACATAGTACATACATACATACATACATACATACATACATACATACATACATACATACATACATACATATCATACATACATACATACATACATACATACATACATACATACATACATACATACATACATACATACATACATACATACATGCATACATACATACATACATACATACATACATACATACATACATACATACATACATACATACATACATACATGACATACATACATACATACATACATACATACATACATACATACATACATATCATACATACATACATCATACATACATATCTTTTCAATCTAATTACATCGTACACATCTCATGTGTGTAACATAAGCATACTATTTATTTCTATCTTTTCAATCCAATCAATTACGACATAGTACACGACATAACATAATACATTATGTTTGTAATGTGATAATGTGTAACATTAGCCTGGTTCTATGTGTTGATGTTGATCTCACCTGACATCGTCTTCAAACATATCACGTTCGTCCAGGGGTGTTTAGGAGAACCATTCGTGGCCGCCATATGTCCTTGGGGTAGGGGTGGATGCTGGAAATGCCACCGTACAGAGAGGGGTCCCACTGTAGCATCTGAAAAGTAACGTGACTGGGAGTTAATGGAATGACAAGACCCCGCATTGTGTTCTCTCTGTCTGTGAGTGCGTGTGTGTGTGTGTGTGTGTGTGTGTATCTCTCTCTCTCTCTCTCTCTCTCTCCTCTCTCTTCTCCTCTCGCTCTCTCTCTCTCTCTCTCTCTCTCTCTCTCTCTCTCGCTCCTCTCTCTCTCTCTCTCATCTCTCTCTCTCCTCTCTCTCTCTCTCTCTCTCTCTCATTCTCTCCTTCCCTCTCCTCCTCCCTCTCCCTCCTCTCCCTCTCTCTCTCTCTCTCTCTCTCTCTCTCTCTCTCTCTCTCTCTCTC
>JAXRKP010000459.1:5000-27500 GCA_037039925.1 Doris montereyensis
GCAGATGCTGTCGAGGGCACACAGTTTTCTCGATTATTAAGTAGATTCTTTTTAACTGTGCTATAAAAAATCCAGATGGGGAAAACCATATACTGTCTAATGCATTTCGTAATTCTTTCGGGCTCTAAGGAGCACGATTTGAAATGTAGGTTAGATCTATATTGTTTTCATATTGAAATGTAGGTTACCGGTGTATTGTTTTCGATGTGCATTGTAATATGTGGCAACACATTATAAACAATGTTATCAATTTAACAAAAGAGATACCCGGATTTTGGTTAGCTTTTTGGGTGTTTTGAGTTTTGTTGTTGTTGTTGTTGCGGTTATTACAGTTGTCATCGTTCATTCCAGTAGCAGATTAATTTTGTCGTTGTTTCTGTGTAGACGTCTATTTTGTTTTTTGGTGTGTTATGGGTGCTGTTGTCGTGGCGGGGGTGGGGTGGGGAGGCAGGTTTTTAGATGATGTATATTTTAATGTTTCTCCATTCTGTATTTTTCATCTGCCAATCCGCTCATCTACCCACCCACCTACTCATTCATCTATCCGTTCATCCATCCATCCATATATTCACCCACCTAACCATTCACAAATCCATTCACTCATCCATCCACCCATCTCTTTATCTATTTATCTGTACATCCATCCATCCAACCATTCATCGATCCATCCATCCATCTATCTATCTATCAATTCATCTGTCCATCCATCTATCCATCCACCCATCTATTCATCCACCCATCCATCCATACGTCCATCCATTGACACATGCTATTACACTCCAGGGTGCAAGAGCATAAGTTCCTTCAAGGCCATATGGCCTATAGAGCTGAGCTTACCCCGGTTTGAATAGCGTGCAGCGGGACAGGCAATAACAATCACTTGCTGGACAGGAAGCTAGTCTGACGCAGGTTTTTACTCCCAAACTAGTGATTGTACACATTTCCACCTGGGTCGAGTGGGGAAATGCCTGTTAAGCGTCTTTCACAAGGAACAAAACATTGAGCCTAGCTTTGCCAGGATTCAAACCAGGACCTCCTGATCCCAATTCCGGCAGCATGACAAAGTCAATAGTGAAGGCCAAGGCCATTGAGGCACAAAGTCAATAATAAAGTTCGTTCAAGGCCATTACGGCACAAAGTCAATAATAAAGTTCGTTCAAGGCCATTACGCCACAAAGTCAATAATAAAGTTCGTTCAAGGCCATTACGCCACAAAGTCAATAATAAAGTTCGTTCAAGGCCATTACCAAAGTCAATAATAAAGTTCGTTCAAGGCCATTACGCCACAAAGTCAATAATAAAGTTCGTTCAAGGCCATTACGCCACAAAGTCAATAATAAAGTTCGTTCAAGGCCATTACGCCACAAAGTCAATAATAAAGTTCGTTCAAGGCCATTACGCCACAATAAAAGTCAACGCCACAAAGTCAATAATAAAGTTCGTTCAAGGCCATTACGCCACAAAGTCAATAATAAAGTTCGTTCAAGGCCATTACGCCACAAAGTCAATAATAAAGTTCGTTCAAGGCCATTACGCCACAAAGTCAATAATAAAGTTCGTTCAAGGGCACAAAGTCAATAATAAAGTTCGTTCAAGGCCATTACGCCACAAAGTCAATAATAAAGTTCGTTCAAGGCCATTACGGCACAAAGTCAATAATAAAGTTCGTTCAAGGCCATTGAGGCACAAAGTCAATAATAAAGTTCGTTCAAGGTTTGTTCAAGGCCATTACGGCACAAAGTCAATAATAAAGTTCGTTCAAGGTTCAAAGTCAATATAAAGGTACAAAGTCAATACGGTACAAAGTCAATAATAAAAGGCCATTACGGCACAAAGTCAATAATAAAGTTCGGTCAAGCCCATGACGGCACAAAGTCAATAGTGTACGTCATAACGTGATAGTTTGCCATTAGTTTATACTTTTGTTGATTCTGAATAGACATAGCTACCCATTGCACTGTTAGGCATAGCTACCCATTGCACTGTTAGCCATAGCTACCCATTGCACTGTTAGGTATAGCTACCCATTGCACTGTTAGGTATAGCTACCCATTGCACTGTTAGCCATAGCTACCCATTGCACTGTTAGCCATAGCTACCCATTGCATTAGCCATAGCTACCCATTGCATTGTTAGCCATAGCTACCCATTGCACTGTTAGGTATAGCTACCCATTGCACTGTTAGCCATAGCTACCCATTGCACTGTTAGGTATAGCTACCCATTGCACTGTTAGGCATAGCTACCCATTGCACTGTTAGATATAGCTACCCATTGCACTGTTAGCCATAGCTACCCATTGCACTGTTAGGTATAGCTACCCATTGCACTGTTAGGTATAGCTACCCATTGCACTGTTAGGTATAGCTACCCATTGCACTGTTAGGTATAGCTACCCATTGCACTGTTAGGTATAGCTACCCATTGCACTGTTAGGTATAGTTACCCATTGCACTGTTAGACAAAGTTACCCATTGCATTGTTAGACATAGCTACCCATTGCATTGTTAGACATAGCTACCCATTGCACTGTTAGACAAAGCTACCCATTGCATTGTTAGACATAGCTACCCATTGCATTGTTAGACATAGCTACCCATTGCATTGTTAGACATAGCTACCCATTGCATTGTTAGACATAGCTACCCATTGCATTGTTAGACATAGCTACCCATTGCACTGTTAGACAAAGCTACCCATTGCATTGTTAGACATAGCTACCCATTGCATTGTTACCCATTGACTGTTAGGTATAGCTACCCATTGCACTGTTAGGTATAGCTACCCATTGCACTGTTAGGTATAGCTACCCATTGCATTGTTAGACATAGCTACCCATTGCATTGTTAGGTATAGCTACCCATTGCACTGTTAGGTATAGCTACCCATTGCATTGTTAGACATAGCTACCCATTGCACTGTTAGGTATAGCTACCCATTGCATTGTTAGACATAGCTACCCATTTGCACTGTTAGGTATAGCTACCCATTGCATTGTTAGACATAGCTACCCATTGCACTGTTAGGTATAGCTACCCATTGCACTGTTAGACATAGCTACCCATTGCACTGTTAGGTATAGCTACCCATTGCACTGTTAGGTATAGCTACCCATTGCACTGTTAGGTATAGCTACCCATTGCACTGTTAGGTATAGCGACCCATTGCACTGTTAGCCATAGCTACCCATTGCACTGTTAGCCATAGCTACCCATTGCACTGTTAGCCATAGCTACCCATTGCACTGTTAGGCATAGCTACCCATTGCACTATTAGGTATAGTTACCCATTGCACTGTTAGGTATAGCTACCCATTGCACTGTTAGGTATAGCTACCCATTGCACTGTTAGACATAATTACCCATTGCACTGTTAGGTATAGCTACCCATTGCACTGTTAGGTATAGCTACCCATTGCACTGTTAGACATAATTACCCATTGCACTGTTAGGTATAGCTACCCATTGCACTGTTAGACATAATTACCCATTGCACTGTTAGGTATAGCTACCCATTGCACTGTTAGACATAATTACCCATTGCACTGTTAGGTATAGCTACCCATTGCACTGTTAGACATAATTACCCATTGCACTGTTAGGTATAGCTACCCATTGCACTGTTAGGTATAGCTACCCATTGCACTGTTAGGTATAGCTACCCATTGCACTGTTAGGTATAGCTACCCATTGCACTGTTAGACATAATTACCCATTGCACTGTTAGGCATAGCTACCCATTGCACTGTTAGGTATAGCTACCCAATGCACTGTTAGGTATAGCTACCAATGCACTGTTAGGTATAGCTACCCATTGCACTGTTAGATATAGCTACCCAATGCACTGTTAGGTATAGCTACCCATTGCACTGTTAGGTATAGCTACCCATTGCACTGTTAGGTATAGCTACCCAATGCACTGTTAGGTATAACTACCCATTGCACTGTTAGACATAGCTACCCATTGCACTGTTAGGCATAGCTACCCATTGCACTGTTAGGCATAGTTACCCATTGCACTGTTAGGCATAGCTACCCATTGCACTGTTAAGTATAGCTACCAATTGCACTGTTAGACATAGCTACCCATTGCACTGTTAGGCATAGCTACCCATTGCACTGTTAGGCATAGCTACCCATTGCACGGTTAGACATAGCTACCCATTGCACTGTTAGACATAGCTACCCATTGCACTGTTAGACATAGCTACCCATTGCACTGTTAGATATAGCTACCCATTGCACTGTTAGATATAGCTACCAATTGCAATTGCACTGTTAGACATAGCTACCCATTGCACTGTTAGACATAGCTACCCATTGCACTGTTAGATATAGCTACCCATTGCACTGTTAGGCATAGCTACCCATTGCACTGCTAGGCATAGCTACCCATTGCAATGTTAGACATAGCTACCCATTGCACTGCTAGACATAGCTACCAATTGCACTGTTAGACATAGCTACCCATTGCACTGCTAGGCATAGCTACCCATTGCACTGTTAGACATAGCTACCCATTGCACTGTTTGACATAGCTACCCATTGCACTGTTAGGTATAGCTACCCATTGCACTGTTAGACATAGCTACCCATTGCACTGCTAGGCATAGCTACCCATTGCACTGTTAGACATAGCTACCAATTGCACTGTTAGACATAGCTACCCATTGCACTGTTAGACATAGCTACCCATTGCACTGTTAGACATAGCTACCAATTGCACTGTTAGACATAGCTACCCATTGCACTGTTAGACATAGCTACCCATTGCACTGTTAGACATAGCTACCCATTGCACTGTTAGACATAGCTACCAATTGCACTGTTAGACATAGCTACCCATTGCACTGTTAGACATAGCTACCCATTGCACTGTTAGGTATAGCTACCCATTGCACTGTTAGACATAGCTACCCATTGCACTGTTAGACATAGCTACCAATTGCACTGTTAGACATAGCTACATTAGCTACCCATTGCACTGTTAGACATAGCTACCCATTGCACTGTTAGACATAGCTACCCATTGCACTGTTAGACATAGCTACCCATTGCACTGCTAGGCATAGCTACCAATTGCACTGTTAGACATAGCTACCCATTGCACTGTTTGACATAGCTACCCATTGCACTGTTAGATATAGCTACCCATTGCACTGTTAGACATAGCTACCCATTGCACTGTTAGACATAGCTACCCATTGCACTGCTAGACATAGCTACCAATTGCACTGTTAGACATAGCTACCCATTGCACTGTTTGACATAGCTACCCATTGCACTGTTAGACATAGCTACCCATTGCACTGCTGGGCATAGCTATCCATTGCACTGCTAGGCCGACACAATTTGCCCGTTCTGGAAGTCGAACTCGCTATAGACATACCTACCCATTTTGCTGCTAGGCCGACACAATTTGCCCGTCATGGGAATTGAACTCAGGCTTCCAGGGTAATAGTCAGACGCTCTACCAACTGTGTGAGCGTTGCCCTACAGCTGAAGGTACAAATCTATTTTTAAAAAATGGGCGAAGACCACGCACAGACTGACGAAGAAGCAGAACAGTGGAAAACAGTCAACATACCAACATGTTGCATGGAAAATAGTTATGGCAACAAATAGTATAATGAATATAGCCAAGACACTTTTTTTCCAAAATAGTCATGGCAACAAATAGTATAATGAATATAGCCAAGATTCCTTTTTTCCAAAATAGCCATGACAACAAATAGTATAATGAATATAGCCAAGACACCTTTTTTCCAAAATAGTCATGGCAACAAATAGTATAATGAATATAGCCAAGACACCTTCTTTCCAAAATAGTCATGGCAACAAATAGTATAATGAATATAGCCAAGACACCTTCTTTCCAAAATAGGCATGACAACAAACATTGAAATGAACATAGCCAAGACACCTTCTTTCCAAAATAGGCATGACAACAAACATTGAAATGAACATAGCCAAGACACCTTCTTTCCAAAATAGGCATGACAACAAACATTGAAATGAATATAGCCAAGACACCTTCTTTCCAAAATAGCCATGACAACAAACATTGAAATGAACATAGCCAAGACACCCTCTTTCCAGCCTGAAGACCCTGAGAACAAATCACGAATACCCTTAGTTGTTCAAGTATTCATTCACAAAGCCAATGAGCTCACAGGACCATGACGTGGATACACTTCATGCAGACAATGTACCGTGTCACGTAAAGTGCCATGATTTATTTTGTCTCTATGTATGATGTGCCTTGCGCACGCGATAAGATATCTCTTGATATGACATGTTCTGTTGTATAATTCGTATAATGTCTGTTGTGTAAGCTGTATTATGTGTTGTGTAAGTCGTATAATGTATGTTGTGTAAGCTGTATTATGTGTGTTGTATAAGTCGTATAATGTCTGTTGTGTAAGCTGTATTATGTGTGTTGTGTAAGTCGTATAATGTATGTTGTGTAAGTCGTATAATATATGTTGTGTAAGTCGTATAATGTATGTTGTGTAAGCTGTATTATGTGTGTTGTGTAAGTCGTATAATGTATGTTGTGTAAGTCGTATAATATATGTTGTGTAAGTCGTATAATGTATGTTTTGTAAGTTGTATAATGTATGTTGTGTAAGTCGTATAATGTATGTTGTGTAAGTCGTATAATGTATGTTGTGTAAGTCGTATAATGTATGTTTGTAAGTTGTGTAATGTATGTTGTGTAATGTATGTTGTGTAAATTGTGTAATGTTGTGTAATGTATGTTGTGTAAGTCGTATAATGTATGTTGTGTAAGTCGTATAATGTATGTTGTGTAAGTTGTATAACGTCTGTTGTGTAAGTTGTATAATGTCTGTTTTGTAAGTTGTATAATGTATGTTGTGTAAGATGTGTAATGTATGTTGTGTAAGTTGTATAATGTATGTTGTGTAAGTTGTGTAATGTATGTTGTGTAAGTTGTATAATGTATGTTGTGTAAGTTGTATAATGTATGTTGTGTAAGTTGTGTAATGTATGTTGTGTAAGTTGTATAATGTATGTTGTGTAAGTTGTGTAATGTATGTTGTGTAAGTTGTATAATGTTTGTTGTGTAAGTTGTATAATGTCTGTTTTGTAAGTTGTATAACGTCTGTTTTGTAAGTTGTATAATGTATGTTGTGTAAGTTGTATAATGTATGTTGTGTAAGTTGTATAATGTATGTTGTGTAAGTTGTATAATGTATGTGTGTAAGTTGTAATGTATGTTGTGTAAGTTGTATAACGTCTGTTGTGTAAGTTGTATAATGTATGTTGTGTAAGTCAGTATAATGTATGTTGTGTAAGTTGTATAATGTATGTTGTGTAAGTTGTATAATGTATGTTGTTGTGTAATGTAATGTTGTGTGTAAGTTGTATAATGTAATGTTGTGTAAATGTTGTAAGTCCTATAATGTATGTTGTTGTTGTATAATGTATGTTGTGTAAGTTGTGTAATGTATGTTGTGTGTTTGTATAATGTATGTTGTGTAAGTTGTATAATGTGTTGTGTTTGTGTAAGTAATTTTTATAATGTATGTTGTGTAATGTATAATATATGTTGTGTAAGTTGTGTAATGTATGTTGTGTATAAAGTTGTGTAAGTTGTGTAATGTATGTTGTGTAAGTTGTATAATGTTTGTTGTGTAAGTTGTATAATGTCTGTTTTGTAAGTTGTATAATGTATGTTGTGTAAGTTGTGTAATGTATGTTGTGTAAGTTGTATAATGTATGTTGTGTAAGTTGTATAATGTATGTTGTGTAAGTTTTACATTTCTTACATTAACATCTAATTTACGCCACAATCCACCTTACTTTGCCTTATGCCCTAAAATTACATCTATCTTCACAGTCATCGACCTTACTTTGCCTTATGCCCTAAAATTACATCTATCTTCACAGTCATCGACCTTACTTTGCCTTATGCCCTAAAATTACATCTATCTTCACAGTCATCGACCTTACAATGCCTTATGCCCTAAAATTACATCTACCTTCGCAACCATCCACCTTACATTGCCTTATGCCCTATACTTACATATATCTTCACGGTCATCCACCCTACAATGCCTTATGCCCTGAAATTACATCTACCTTCGCAACCATCCACCTTACAATGCCTTATCTTGCCTTATACTGAAATTACATCTATCTTCACAGTCATCCACCTTACATTGCCTTATGCCCTACACTTACACCTATGTTCACAACCATCAACCTTACAATGGCTTATGCCCTACACTTACATCTATCTTCAAACCATTCGCCTTGCAATGCCTTATGCCCTACACTTACACATATATCTATTTTCACAACCATCCACATTACATGCCTTATATCCTACACTTACACCTATCTTCACAACCACCCACATTACAATGCCTTATGCCATACACTAACATATATCTCCACAACCATCCGCCTTACAATGCCTTATGCCGTACACTTATATCTATAATCACAACCATTCACCTTACAATACGTTATATCCTACACTTACATCTATCTTCTCAACCATATATCTATCCTAATCATCTTTCTTCTCAACCATCCACCTTACAATACGTTATATCCTACACTTACATCTATCTTCATCAACCATACACTTACATCACCTTACAATACGTTATATTATATCCTATCCACCTTTACGTCTATCTTCTCAACCATCCACCTTACATTACCGTATGCCGTACACTTACATCTATCTTCACAACCATTGACTCTACACTATCATCTACCCTACATTACCTTCTACACTATACCACCATCTATTCTACATATTCATCATTTACCCTACATTACCTTCCTATAACACCATCTATTACATCCTCCATTTACCCTACATACCTTCTACACTATACCACCATCTATTCTACATCCTCATCATTTACCCTACATTACCTTCTATACTACACCACCATCTATTCTACATATTCATCATTTACCCTACATTACCTTCTACATTATAACACCATCTATTCTACATCCTCATCATTTACCCTACATTACCTTCTACACTACACCACCATCTATTCTACATCCTCATCATTTACCCTACATTACCTTCTATATTACACCACCATCTATTCTACATATTCATCATTTACCCTACATTACCTTCTACACTATAACACCATCTATTCTATATCCTCATCATTAACCCTACACTACCTTCTATATTATACCACCATCTATTCTATATATTCATCATTTACCCTACATTACCTTCTACACTATAAAACCATCTATTCTACATATTCATCATTAACCCTACACTACCTTCTACACTATACCACCATCTATTCTATATCCTCATCATTTACCCTACATTACCTTCTACATTACAAAACCATCTATTCTACATATTCATCATTTACCCTATATTGTCTTCTATACTATACCACCATCTATTCTACATATTCATCATTTACCCTACATTATCTTCTATATTACACCACCATCTATTCTACATATTCATCATTTACCTATATTATCTTCTATACTATACCACCATCTATTCTACATATTCATCATTTACCCTACATTATCTTCTATACTATACCACCATCTATTCTACATACTCTATATTATCTTCTATACTATACCACCATCTATTCTACATATTCATCATTTACCCTACATTATCTTCTATACTATACCACCATCTATTTTACATATTCTATCATTTACCCTACATTATCTTCTATACTATAACACCATCTATTTTACATATTCATCATTTACCCTATATTACCTTCTATACTATACCACCATCTATTCTACATATTCATCATTTACCCTATATTATCTTCTATACTATACCACCATCTATTCTACATATTCATCATTTACACTACATTACCTTCTATACTATACCACCATCTATTCTACATATTCATCATTTACCCTATATTATCTTCTATACTATACCACCATCTATTCTACATATTCATCATTTACCCTATATTATCTTCTATACTATACCACCATCTATTCTACATATTCATCA
Organism: Doris montereyensis; assembly: GCA_037039925.1. NCBI lineage: Eukaryota > Metazoa > Mollusca > Gastropoda > Nudibranchia > Dorididae > Doris > Doris montereyensis. The sequence continues at coordinate 15,024 of JAXRKP010000459.1, forward strand.
TCTACCCTACACTACCTTCTATACTACACCACCATCTATTCTACATACTCATCATCTACCCTACCTATCATTTGCCCTACACTATCATCTACCCTATACTAACATCTGTCAAACCCTATCATTTGCCCTATACTAGCATCTGCCAAACCCTATCATCTGCTCTACCCTATCATCTGCTCTACCTTATCCTCTGCCCTACCCTATCACCTGTCCTACCCTATCACCTGCCTTACCCTATCATCTGCTCTACCCTATCATCTGTCCTACCCTATCACCTGCCTTACCCTATGATCTATCCTACCCTATCACCTGCCTTACCCTATGATCTATCCTACCCTATCACCTGCCTTACCCTATGATCTATCCTACCCTATCACCTGCCTTACCCTATGATCTATCCTACCCTATCACCTGCCTTACCCTATGATCTATCCTACCCTATCACCTGCCTTACCCTATGATCTATCCTACCCTATCACCTGCCTTACCCTATCATCTGCTCTCTACCCTATCATCTGCTCTACCATATCATCTGCCGTACGCTATCATCTGCTCTACCCTATCATCTGCCCTACACTATCATCTGCCCTACCCTATCATCTGCCCTACCCTATCATTTTCCCTACACTAGCATCTACCCTTCACCCTAATATACTCTACATCACCATCTACAACACACCACCATCTACACTACGCATCAATTAACCCTATACTACTATCAACACAAAATCACCATCTACCCTACCATACCATCTACTTTAAAGTGCCATCTACACTAGACTAATGTCTATCCTAAACTACAATCTACCCTACACTATCATCTACACAACACTAATGTCTATCCTAAACTACAATCTACCATACACTATCACTACACAATACTAATGTCTATCCTAAACTACAATCTACCATACACTATCATCTACACAATACTAATGTCTATCCTAAACTACAATCTACCCTACACTATCATCTACACAACACTAATGTCTATCCTAAACTACAATCTACCCTACACTATCATCTACACAACACTAATGTCTATCCTAAACTACAATCTACCATACACTATCACTACACAATACTAATGTCTATCCTAAACTACAATCTACCATACACTATCATCTACACAGCACTAATGTCTATTCTAAACTACAATCTACCATACACTATCATCTACACAGCACTAATGTCTATCCTAAACTACAATCTACCATACACTATCATCTACACAGCACTAATGTCTATTCTAAACTACAATCTACCATGTACTACCATCTGCACTCCACTAATGTCTATCCTAAACTACAATCTACCATACACTATCATCTACACAGCACTAATGTCTATTCTAAACTACAATCTACCATGTACTACCATCTGCACTCCACTAATGTCTATCCTAAACTACAATCTACCATACATTATCATCTACACAACACTAATGTCTATCCTAAACTACAATATACCATGTACTACCATATGCACTCCACTAATGTCTATCCTAAACTACAATCTACCATACACTATCATCTACACAACACTAATGTCTATCCTAAACTACAATCTACCATACACTATCATCTACACAATACTAATGTCTATCCTAAACTACAATCTACCCTACACTATCGTCTACACTGCATTACCATCTACACCATCAATTACTTTGCACTTTTGAATCACTAGTTTGGGAGTAAAACCTGCGACAGACAAACATCTCGTCTAGGAGAGGCATTATTGTCACCTGTTTGGTTTAACGCTATAGAATCCGGGATAAGCTTCGGTTCTATGGGTCATAATTACCTTGAAGGAACTTCATTTATCATCTACCCTACACATGTACCTACAGTGCATTACCATCTACCGTACACTAACGTCGACACTACATCGCCATCTACACTTCGTCACCATCTATATTTCACCACCATATACCGTACACTGCCATCTACACTTCGTCACCATCTATATTTCACCACCATATACCGTACACTGCCATCTACACTTCGTCACCATCTATATGTCACCACCATATACCGTACACTACCATCTACACTAAATTATCATTTATTTTATCTTACACTGCCATCTACACTAAATCATCATTTATTTTATCGTACACTGCCATCTACACCTCGTCACCATCTATATTTCACCACCATATACCGTACACTACCATCTACACTAATTTATCATTTATTTTATCTTACACTACTATCTACACTAAATCATCATTTATTTTATCGTACACTGCCATCTACACTAAATCATCATTTATTTTATCGTACACTGCCATCTACACTAAATCATCATTTATTTTATCGTACACTAACCTTTACACTACATCATCCTTATCTTACATTATCATTTACACTACATCATCATTATCTTACACTACCATATACACTACATCATCATTATCTTACACTACCATATACAATACATTATCATTATCTTACACTACCATACACACTATATTATCATTGTCTTACACTACCATATACACTATACCATCATTATCTTACACTACCGTATACACTACATCATCATTATCTTACACTACCATCTACACTATATCATCATTATCTTACATTACCATCTACACTATATCATCATTATCTTACACTACCATCTACACTATATCATCATTATCTTACACTACCATCTACACTATATCATCATTATCTTACATTACCATCTACACTACATTATTATTATCTTACATTATCATCTACACTATATCATCATTATCTTACACTACCATACACACTATATTATCATTGTCTTACACTACCATCTACACTATATCATCATTATCTTACACTACCGTATACACTACATCATTATTATCTTACACTACCATCTACACTATATCATCATTATCTTACACTACCTTTACACTACATAATCATTATCTTACACTACCATATACACTATATCATCATTATCTTACACTACCATATACACTATATCATCATTATCTTACACTACCATATACACTACATTATTATTATCTTACACTACCATATACACTACATCATCATTTATTTTATCTTACACTACCATCTACACCACATCATTATTATCTTACACTACAATCTACACTACATCATTATTTATTTTACACTACCATCTACACTACATCATTATTATCTTACACTACAATCTACACTACATCCTAATTATCTTACACTACCATTTACACTACACCATCATTTATCCTACAGGACTCTTTTTTACTACGTCATGATTTACCTTACACTACCATCTACACGACATCACCATTTAATTTACACTACCAGTTACACTACACCATCATTTATCTTACACCACCATTTACACTACACCATCATTTATCTTACACCACCATTTACACTACACCATCATTTATCTTACCACCATTTACACTACACCATTTACATTTACACTACACCATCTACCACCATCATTTATCTTACACCACCATTTACACTACACCATCATTTATCTTACACCACCATTTGCACTACATCATCATTTATCTTACATCACTATTTACACTACACCATCATTTATCTTACACCACCATCTACACTACACCATCATTCATCTTACACCACCATTTACACTACATCATCATTTATCTTACATTACCATCTACACTACATCTTCATTTACCTTACACTACCATTTACACTACATCACCATTTACATTACACTACCATTTACATTACGTCATCATTTATCTTTCACTAACATCTACACTGCATTATCATTTATCTTACACTACCATCTACACTACATCATCATTTATCTTACACTACAATCTATACTACATCATCTTTAATGATACACTACAATCTATACTACATCATCATTAATATTACACTACAATCTACACTACATCATCATTAATGTTACACTACCATCTACACTACATCATCATGTATCTTACACTACAATCTATACTACATCATCATTTATCTTACACTACAATCTATACTACATCATCATTTATCTTACACTACAATCTATACTACATCATCATTAATGCTACACTACCATATACACTACATCATCATTTATCTTACACTACAATCAGTAATACACTACTATCTACAATAAAAACACCATCCCCACTACATCGCCATCTACACTATACATGTTTCACTATTTACACTATATTACCATCTACACTTTACATGTTTCACTATTTACACTACATTACCATCTACACTATACATGTTTCACTATTTACACTACATTACCATCTACACTATACATGTTTCACTATTTACACTACATTACTATCTACACTATACATGTTTCACTATTTACACTACATTACTATCTACACTATACATGTTTCACTATTTACACTACATTACTATCTACACTATACATGTTTCACTATTTACACTACATTACCATCTACACTATACATGGTTCACTATTTACACTACATTACCATCTACACTATACATGTTGCACTATTTACACTACATTACCATCTACACTATACATGTTTCACTATTTACACTACATTACTATCTACACTATACATGTTTCACTATTTACACTACATTACCATCTACACTATACATGTTTCACTATTTACACTACATTACCATCTACACTATACATGTTTCACTATTTACACTACATTACCATCTACACTATACATGTTTCACTATTTACACTACATCGCCATCTACACTTTACATGTTTCACTATTTACACTACATTACCATCTATTCTATACATGTTTCACTATTTACACTACATTACCATCTACACTATACATGTATCACTATTTACACTACATTACCATCTACATTATACATGTATCACTATTTACACTACATTACCATCTACACTATACATGTTTCACTATTTACACTACATTACTATCTACGCTATACATGTTTCACTATTTACACTACATTGCCATCTACACTATACATGTTTCACTATTTACACTACATCGCCATCTACACTATACATGTTTCACTATTTACACTACATCGCCATCTACACTATACGTGTTTCACTATTTACACTACATCGCCATCTACACTATACATGTTTCACTATTTACACTACATCGCCATCTACACTATACATGTTTCACTATTGACACTACATTACCATCTACACTATATATGTTTCACTATTTACACTACATCACCATCTACACTATACATGTTTCACTATTTACACTACATCGCCATCTACACTATACATGTTTCACTATTTACACTACATCGCCATCTACACTATACATGTTTCACTATTTACACTACATTACCATCTACACCACATCACCATAGAAGTGAAGTAATGTCTGTGATACAATGCAGTCTCCAAAGGTGTGAAGAAGGTGTCCGTGACACAATATCAATTTTTATAGAAGTTAAAAAAAGGCGTCTGTGACACAATGACAGTCTCGATAGAAGTGAAAAGTGTCTGTGACACAATGACAGTCTCGATAGAAGTGAAAAAAGTGTCTGTGACACAATGATAGTCTCCATAGAAGTGAAAAAGTGTCTGTGACACAATGACAGTCTCCATAGAAGTGAAAAAGTGTCTGTGACACAATGACAGTCTCCATAGAAGTGAAAAAAGTGTCTGTGACACAATGACAGTCTCCATAGAAGTGAAAAAGTGTCTGTGACACAATGACAGTCTCCATAGAAGTAAAAAGTGTCTGTGACACAATGACAGTCTCCATAGAAGTGAAAAAGTGTCTGTGACACAATGACAGTCTCCATAGAAGTGAAAAAGCGTCTGCGACACAATGACAGTCTCCATAGAAGTGAAAAAATGTCTGTGACACAATGACAATCTCCATAGAAGTGAAAAGGTCTGCGACACAATGACAGTCTCCATAGCAGTGAAAAATGTCTGTGACACAATGACAGTCTCCATAGAAGTGAAAATGTGTCTGTGACACAATGACAGTTTTCATAGAAGTGAAAAGGTGTCTGTGACACAATGACAGTTTTCATAGAAGGGAAAAAGTGTATATGACACAATGACAGTTTTCATAGAAATGAAAAAAGTATCTGTGACACAATAACAGTTTTCATAGAAATGAAAAAGTGTCTGTGACACAATAACAGTTTTCATAGAAGTGAAATAGTGTCTATGAAACAAATGACAGTCTCCATAGAAGTGTAGACGTGTCTGTGACACAGTGACAGTCTCCATAGAAGTGAAGTAGTGTCTGTGACACAATGACAGTCTCCATAGAAGTAAAGTAGTGTCTGTGACACGGTGACAGTCTCCATAGAAGTGAAGTAGTGTCTATAACACAATGACAGTCTCTATAGAAGGGAAGTAGTGTCTGTGACACAATGACAGTCTCCATAGAAGTGTAGGAGTGTCTGTGACACAATGACAGTCTCCATAGAAGTGTAGTGACACAATGACAGTCTCCATAGAAGTGAAGTAGTGTCTGTGACACAATGACAGTCTCCACAGAAGTGTAGGAGTGTCTTTGACACAATGACAGTCTCCATAGAAGTGTAGGAGTGTCTGTGACACAATGACAGTCTCCACTGAAATGAAGTAGTGTCTTTGACACAATGACAGTCTCCATAGTAGTGTAGGAGTGTCTGTAACACAATGACAGTCTCCATACAAGTAAAATAGTGTCTATAACACAATGGCAGTCTCCAACGAAATCAAGTAGTGTCTCCATAGAAGGGAACTAATGTCTATGACACAAAGACAGTCTCCACAGACATAAAGTAGTGTTTAGGACACAATGACAGCCTTCATAGAAATGAAGTAGTGTTTAGGACACATTGACAGTCTCCACAGAAACGAAGTAGTGTTTAGGACACAATGACAGTCTCCATAGAAATGAAGTAGTGTCTATGACACAATGACAGTTTCCATAGAAATGAAGTAGTGTTTATGACACAATGACAGTCTCAATTTGAAATGAAGTAGTGTTTAGGACACAATGACAGTCTCCATAGAAATGAGGTACTGTTTAAGACACAATGACAGCCTCCATAGAAATGAAGTAGTGTTTAGGACACAATGACAGTCTCCATAGAAATGAAGTAGTGTTTAGGACACAATGACAATTTCCATTTGAAATGAAGTAGTGTTTAGGATACAATGACAGTCTTCATGGAAATGAAGTAGTGTTTAGGACACAATGACAGTCTCCGTAGAAATGAAGTAGTGTTTAGGACACAATGACAGTCTTCATAGAAGTGAAGTAGTGTTTAGTACACAATGACAGTCTTCATAGAAATGAAGTAGTGTTTAGGACACAATGACAGTCTTCATAGAAATGAAGTAGTGTTTAAGACACAATGACAGTCTTCATAGAAATGAAGTAGTGTTTAGGACACAATGACAGTCTCCATAGAAATGAAGTAGTGTTTAGGACACAATGACAGTCTTCATAGAAGTGAAGTAGTGTTTAGGACACAATTACAGTCTCCATAGAAATGAAGTAGTGTTTAGGACACAATGACAGTCTCTACAGAAATGAAGTAGTGTTTAGGACACAATGACAGTCTCTACAGAAATGAAGTAGTGTTTAGGACACAATGACAGTCTCTACAGAAATGAAGTAGTGTCTGTCACGCAATGACAGTTTACATGGAAACGCAGTCGTGTCTGTGATACAATGACAGTCTCCATAGAAGTGAAGTAGTGTCTGTGACACAATGACAGTCTCCATAGAAGTGAAGTAGTGTCTGTGACACAATGACAGTCTCCATAGAAGTGAAGTAGTGTCTGTGACACAATGACAGTCTCCATAGAAGTGAAGTAGTCTCTATAACACAATGACAGTCTCTATAGAAGGGAAGTAGTGTCTGTGACACAATGACAGTCTCCATAGAAGTGTAGGAGTGTCTGTGACACAATGACAGTCTCCATACAAGAAGTGTCTGTGACACAATGACAGTCTCCATAGAAGTGTAGGAGTGTCTGTGACACAATGACAGTCTCCATAGAAGTGTAGTAGTGTCTGTGACACAATGACAGTCTCCATAGAAGTGTAGGAGTGTCTGAGACACAATGACAGTCTCCATAGAAGTGAAGTAGTGTCTGTGACACAATGACAGTCTCCATAGAATTGTAGGAGTGTCTTTGACACAATGACAGTCTCCATAGAAGTGTAGGAGTGTCTGTGACACAATGACAGTCTCCACTGAAATGAAGTAGTGTCTTTGACACAATGACAGTCTCCATAGAAGTGTAGGAGTGTCTGTAACAAAATGACAGTCTCCATACAAGTAAAATAGTGTCTATAACACAATGGCAGTCTCCAACGAAATCAAGTAGTGTCTCCATAGAAGGGAACTAATGTCTATGACACAGACATAAAGTAGTGTTTAGGACACAATGACAGCCTTCATAGAAATGAAGTAGTGTTTAGGACACATTGACAGTCTCCACAGAAACCAAGTAGTGTTTAGGACACAATGACAGTCTCCATAGAAATGAAGTAGTGTCTATGACACAATGACAGTTTCCATAGAAATGAAGTAGTGTTTATGACACAATGACAGTCTCCACAGAAATGAAGTAGTGTTTAGGACACAATGGCAGTCTCCAGCGAAAATGAGTAGTGTTTAGGACACAATGACGGTCTCCATAGAAACAAAGTAATGTTTGGGACACAATGACAGTCTCCATAGAAATGAAGTAGTGTTTAGGACACAATGACAGTCTCCATAGAAATGACGTAGTGGTTAGGACACAATGACAGTCTCCATAGAAATGAAGTAGTGTCTTGGACACAATGACAGTCTCCATAGAAATGAAGTAGTGTATATGACACAATGACAGTCTCCACAGAAATGAAGAAATGTTTAGGACACAATGACAGTCTCCATAGAAATGAGGTACTGTTTAAGACACATTGACAGTCTCCACAGAAATGAAGTAGTGTTTAGGACACAATGACAATCTCCACAGAAATGAAGTAGTGTTTAGGACACAATGACAGTCTCCATTGGAAATGAAGTAGTGTTTAGGACACAATGACATTTTCCATAGAAGTGAATTAGTGTTTAGGACACAATGACATTTTCCATAGAAGTGAATTAGTGTTTAGGACACAATGACATTTTCCATAGAAGTGAATTAGTGTTTAGGACACAATGACATTTTCCATAGAAATGAATTAGTGTTTAGGACACAATGACAGTCTCCACAGAAATGAAGTAGTGTTTAGGACATAATGACAGTCTCCATAGAAATGAAGTAGTGTTTAGGACACAATGACGGTCTCCATAGAAATGAAGTAGTGTTTAGGACATAATGACAGTCTCCATAGAAATGAAGTAGTGTTTAGGACACAATGACAGTCTCCACAGAAACGAAGTAGTGTTTAGGACATAATGACAGTCTCCATAGAAATGAAGTAGTGTTTAGGACACAATGACGGTCTCCATAGAAATGAAGTAGTGTTTAGGACATAATGACAGTCTCCATAGAAATGAAGTAGTGTTTAGGACACAATGACAGTCTCCACAGAAACGAAGTAGTGTTTAGGACATAATGACAGTCTCCATAGAAATGAAGTAGTGTTTAGGACACGATGACAGTCTCCACTAGAAATGAAGTAGTGTATATGACACAATGACAGTCTCCATAGAAATGAAGTAGTGTTTAGGACACAATGACAGTCTCCATAGAAATGAAGTAGTGTATATGACACAATGACAGAGTCCATAGAAATGAAGTAGTGTATATGACACAATGACAGAGTCCATAGAAATGAAGTAGTGTATATGACACAATGACAGAGTCCATAGAAATGAAGTAGTGTATATGACACAATGACAGTCTCCATAGAAATGAAGTAGTGTATATGACACAATGACAGAGTCCATAGAAATGAAGTAGTGTATATGACACAATGACAGAGTCCATAGAAATGAAGTAGTGTATATGACACAATGACAGTCTCCATAGAAATGAAGTAGTGTTTATGACACAATGACAGTCTCCATAGAAATGAAGTAGTGTTTAGGATACAATGACAGAGTCCATAGAAGTGAAGTAGTGTTTATGACACAATGACAGTCTCCACAGAAATGAAATAGTGTTTAGACAACAATGACAGTCTCCATAGAAATGAAGTAGTGTTTAGGACACAATGACAGTCTCCACTGAAATGAAGAAGTGTTTAGGACACAATGACAGTCTCCATAGAAATGAAATCGTGTATATGGCATAATGGCAGTCTCCATATGGGTAACGTGTGTGTATGTCACAATGACAGTGTTGATATGGGTAAAATTGTGTCTATGACACAATGACAATCTCCATATGGGTGAAATCGTGTCTGTGACACATTGACAGTTTACATATGGATTTAAATCGTGTCTATGACACAATGACAGTTTCCATATGGATAAAATTGTGTCTGTGACACAGTGACAGTTTCGATGTGTGTAAAAGTGTGTCTGTGACACAATGGCAGCCTCCATATGGGTAAAATCGTGGTTATGACACAATGACAGTCACTATATGGGTAAAATCGTGTCTGTGACACAATGAGATTTTCGATATGGGTAAAATGGTGTCTGTGACACAATGAGAGTCTCCATATGCATAAAATCGTGTCTGTGACACAATGGGATTTTCAATATGGGAAAATCGTGTCTGTGGCACAATTAAAATTTCGATATCGGAAAATCTGGTCTGTGACACAATGAGAGTCTCCATATCAGTATAATCGTGTTTGTGTCACAAAGACAGTTTTCATATGGGTAAAATCGTGTCTATGACACAATAAGAGTTTCCATATGGTAGGATCGTGTCTGTGACACATTGAGGGTCTCCATATGCATAAAATCGTGTCTGTAACAGAATGAGAGTCTCCATATGGGTAAAATCGTGTCTGTAACAGAATGAGAGTCTCCATATGGTTAAAATCGTGTCTGTAACAGAATGAGAGTCTCCATATGGGTAAAATCGTGTCTGTAAAACAGAATGAGAGTCTCCATATGGGTAAAATCGTGTCTATGACAGAATGAGAGTCTCCATATGGGTAAAATCGTGTCTGTGACAGAATGAGAGTCTCCATATGGGTAAAATCGTGTCTGTGACAGAATGAGAGTCTCCATATGGGTAAAATCGTGTCTGTGACAGAATGAGCGTCTCCATATGGGTAAAATCGTGTCTGTGACAGAATGAGAGTCTCCATATGGGTAAAATCGTGTCTGTGACAGAATGAGCGTCTCCATATAGGTAAAATCGTGTCTGTGACAGAATGAGAGTCTCCATATAGGTAAAATCGTGTCTGTGACAGAATGAGCGTCTCCATATGGGTAAAATCGTGTCTGTGACAGAATGAGAGTCTCCATATAGGTAAAATCGTGTCTGTGACAGAATGAGAGTCTCCATATAGGTAAAATCATGTCTATGACACAATAACAGTGTTCATATGGGTAAAATCGTGTCTCTGACACAGTGACAGTTTCCATGTATGTAAAATCGTGTCTGTGACCCGATCACATTCTTATGGGTAAATTCATGTCTGCGGCACAATGACGTCCTTATGGGTAAAATCGTGTCTGTGGCACAATGACGGCTTCCATGTGGGTAAAATCGTGTATGTGACACAATAACATCCTTATGGGTAAAATCGTTCCTATCACACAATGACACTTTCCATGTGGGTGAAATTGTGCCTATGACACAATGACAGTTTCCATGTGGGTAAAATTGTGCCTATGACACAATGACAGCCTCATGGGTAAAATTGTGCCTATGGCGACAATGACATCTTTATGGGTAAAATCGTGTCTGTGACACAATGACACCCTTATGGGTGAAATCGTGTCTGTGACACAATGACAGTTTTCCTGTGGGTAAAATCGTGCCTATGACACAATGACAGTTTCTATGTGGGTGAAAACGTACCTATGACACAATGACAGTTTCCATGTGGGTGAAAACGTACCTATGACACAATGACAGTTTCCCTGTGGGTAAAAACGTACCTATGACACAATGACAGTTTCCATGTGGGTGAAAACGTACCTATGACACAATGACAGTTTCCATGTGGTTAAAATCGTGCCTATGACACAATAACAGTTTCCATGTGGGTAAAATCGTGCCTATGACACAATGACAATTTCCATGTGGGTAAAATCGTGCCTATGACACAATGACAGTTTCCATGTGGGTGAAATCGTACCTATGACACAATGACAGTTTCCATGTGGGTGAAAACGTACCTATGACACAATGACAGTTTCCATGTGGGTGAAATCGTGCCTATGATAAAATGACAGTTTCCATATTAGTAAAATCGTGCCTATGATACAATGACAGTTTCCATATTAGTAAAATCGTGCTTATGACACAATGACAGTCTCCATAGAAATAAAATAGTGTTTATGATACAATGACATCTCCATGGAAATGACGTAGTGGTTATGACACAATGAAATCTCCATAGAAAAATCGTGTCTTGACAACATGACATCTCCATAAAATGTGTAGTGT
>JAXRKP010000459.1:32500-55000 GCA_037039925.1 Doris montereyensis
GACCACATTCGATAGATCATTTAAAACTCGTAAGATAGCGGTTTCAGTGCTATAGATAGCTCAATATACAGATTGGATTGTTTTGGATGATGACAAAATGTTTTTTTCCAAAAGGGATAAAATTGTTTAATTACATTTTTTTCTAGAATTTTTTATAAAAAGGTTTTGTAGCAATTGGAGATGGACGGATGGAATTTAATCTTTTTCAAGGGTCAAAATTTGTTAGGGATTTGACTAAAGAGTTCACTTTAATCTATAGAAAGTTAAGAATCAAAAATATTGAAGTAGTCCATGGGCACCTTATTTATCATGTTGATTTTAGACTTTTCATCTTAAGTATGATATGATTACTTATCATCGTCCGTCTTTTCGTCAATTTGTATTAGACGTTTTCTCAAAATATAGATTTTAAATATGCATGACAGGGATTCCTTCGTTTCATGCAAAGCTTCGATTTTTTGATGAAAAAATCCCCAACATCGATATTAGCATTCTTCTTATGGAAACATTAGCATATTGATGGTGAAATTGAATTTTTTTAAAGATTTCAGAAATAGTTCGTGACAGATGGGAAAAAGAATTGGCCCTAGGTTTTGAATGCACGCCGTATTTAGATGCGAATTCAATGACGTTTAACTTTAGAAAAAAAACTGTTTCACGGTTAGCTTCCGATTTGAACCAAGAATTTGTGTTGATATGTCGAATGGCTTTTTTTAGCCCTTCGAAAAGTATGGTGATCTGAAAGATGCAGCCGAAACATCTATAGATTTAAAAGTATAATCTGCCATTATTCAATTACACGTCGATAGATCATTTGACTCGTAACAAAGTCTTTTAGTTTTATAGCTCAATACTTTCAATTTTGATGTAGAAATGAGGACAAATGGGATAAGTTGTTTATTACATTTTTTTTCTAGAATTTTTTATGAAAAGGGTTGATTGAGACCATTGTCATTTTTTAGATTTGGAGGTTGATTTGTTTTATTTAAAAGTGTTTGTTGATCTTTTCAGTTTTGTAAATTTGACAATACTTGTCTTGAGGAATCATTCACAATCAGAACATATGGTACTATTTGAGGACTTTTCTTCAATTTTATTTGGTTGATCTTGGTGAATTTTGATTTTGATGAATAAATAATTCATTAGATTCCTGTATGAAGTTGATCTTAAAAGACAAAATGATTTGAGGTTGATCTTAGAAATATCACAGTTTCTGTTTTGAGGTTGATCTTCGATTTTATTTCTGTCTGATGTATTGATCTTCTTCAAATTTCTGTTGAGGTTGATTTTCTTCCGAACAGTTCATCTGTTTGAGGTTTTGATCTTCGCCAAATTTCGTGTAACAATAGTTTTGATCTTCTTCACATTTCTGTTTGAGGTTGATTTAGACCATCGTCACATTCCTGACTTTCAAGGGGTGTTAAGAGGAACATTTAGACTTTAGGTTGATCTTCTTCACATTTTGGATTTTGAGGTTGACCTTGTTCTTCACATTTCTGATCTTCTTCACATTTCTTTTGAGGTTGATCTTCTTCACATTTCTGTTTGAGTTTGATCTTCTTCACATTTTGTTTTCACATTTCTGATTTGAGTTTTGAATTTTGATCTTCTTCACATTTCATTTTCAGATTTTGTTTGAGGTTGATCTTCTTCACATTTCTGGAGACAAAGGGTTTTTTTTTGTTTTTTAATTTTTTGTGCGACAATGTCAAAAACATAAGATGGTGATCCGAAACTAATTTGTCAATGGCATCAACTTGTGAAGCAAGTTTCAGATGGCCGTTGGTGACAACCCAATCCAAAACATGTCCCTTCTTATGTGTACCTTGCTGAACGTGCTGTATCACCTGTGTTCATTTAAAGATCTCTTTATGATCAGGTATCTGTGGCATGTTTTTCAAAGCGAACATTGAAATCGCCAACAATAATTAAGTTTTTGTTGTCGATGCTGTAATTTGCCAAAAATTCGGGAAATTCGGTTATAAATGTTAATGTTGTGAAATCCGTTTTTATTCCTGGTGGGTGGTCTGTAAACACATACGAGTTTCAACCTAATTTCTGGAAGTGTAATTGACAGATTGTAGATTCAAATGTTCGAAAGACGAAAACATTTGGATGAAAATATAACGTTGCTGAAAATCTTTCTAAAAAGGACTCCTATGCCTCCCCCTCTTTGTGCGTCTCTTGGAAACGATTTAAAAAGATGAGAGTGGACGTTTAAGAGATGTTATGTAAGCTTCGTCGCCTTTTTCTCCTAAGCCAAGTTTCAGTGATGATGAAGATATCCATAATATATATTCTTCAACCAAATCATTCAGTTCAAAACATTTATTTTTACACGATTGCGATGAATGTGACCAACTCGTATGTTGTTACAAGAAAAATCCTTTATAGCAATAGGTATTGAGTTTGAAGGTTCACATTTAGAGAATAATTGCATCTGTCGTTTGGAAGTTAGTTGTACTTTGATTCGTCTGTGCCTGCCTCCCCTGGTCCCTTTTTTTTGTTGGTCTAAATTTTGATATGTGTAGCCCTTCAGATGTAAAATGTGTGATTGGGGCAAACGTTGTTTATCTCTCAGGGTATGTAGCTGGGCAGCAGTGTATGTGAAGACACTTACTTGCTGAGTCATGGTGTGGAAATGTCGAGAAGACACTTGGTTGTTTCGTATGTAAACGCTTCAACACACAGCCACGAGAACAAAAGCACGAAAACTGAAATGTTGTGGCGAAAACATAACACTGTCCCAACTTGGTGAACTGATTTGTGAACACTTTCTTGATAGATTTTAAAACATTCCAATAATTCCAGAATTCCGAGTTTTGAATTGTAAAGAGCGTTAAATAGTACATAAGATAGTCCAATTGTTTAAACTAAAACTAAAGTGAAAAACAGCACAAATCAGACATTAATGTCAGAGCTCTGGACAGTGCCGCCGTGAGCGCAAATGACAAAGCATCAAATCTACATTTGTAGAAAAAACTAACATCATTATTGACCACCCGATCACTGTTTCAGGTGAACAGAAAGCTTAATTTTTATACCAGATTCTTTTTGCATTACGTCAACTTGTTTTATCTTCGTTGTTTTTGTTTTTGATACTTTCTCTGTTTCAGGCCATGAGAATTGTTTGTATTCCGTCAACCTATTTTATTTTCGTTGTTTTGTGTTTTTGATACTTTCTCTGTTTCAGGTCATGAGAATTGTTTGTATTCCGTCAACCTATTTTATCTTCGTTGTTTTGTGTTTTTGATACTTTCTCTGTTTCAGGTCATAAGAATTGTTTGTATTCCCATTTGGACGATCCGCATTCTTACTAGTTATAGATACTTAAAAGTAATGTTGATTGAGTTAGTATTACGAGTACTGCTGATCTTCATAACATTGATGATGATAATGGTAATTATGATGATGATGATGATGATGATGATGATGATGATGATGATGATGATGATGGTAATTGATGAAGATGGTGATGATGACGATGGTGGTGATAATGCTTATGATAAGGATGAGGATTATGATGATGATTGATGATGATGATGATGATTATGATGATGATGATGCTTATGATGCTGATGATGATAATATTTAATGATAAAGATAACACTTATGACGATGGTGTAGTGTAAACACAATTCTACCGCAAGATCGTTAGCAAAAATTGTTGCCTCCTGTTTGCACAAGGACAAAAACAAATCAAAAGTTACATTGACATTGTGATGTCAGACACGCCCGGACAGACGAAGATATCAAAGACGTCAATGGAAAGAAATCGTTGTCAACGAACGGAATGTATGCAGAATACACACACACACACACACACACACACATAACTCTTGACTCACACACATTCATACACACATACACTGAGACACGCACACATGTGCATTGTCTCACACATACACACTTACACAAAAACACACACACACACACACACACTTACACAAAGGCATACACACACGCACACACATCAAACACACACTTACACTGACGCATAACAATTACCCACACAAACACACAAACATACAAACACGCACACACACAGACATTTATAAATACTTATTGTTTCTTACTATAGTGATACATTATGCTTGCTGTATTTTTATCGAAAACACAATTTTGATTTTAAGGCCAAAAAAATTATCACGCGCGATAAAATTGGTTTGCCAAATTGATATCGATTGTTATGACGTCACAGAGTTTAACCTTCACCCTTACTGGTTTACTATTAAAAGGTTCAGGTAATGATCACCTGGGATGTCGATCTCTTCTTTTACCGATATTCACAGTCTATATTCAAGTTAAATAGTTCGCTCCTCGCATTTCGTGGT
Source organism: Doris montereyensis (assembly GCA_037039925.1). Taxonomy (NCBI): domain Eukaryota; kingdom Metazoa; phylum Mollusca; class Gastropoda; order Nudibranchia; family Dorididae; genus Doris; species Doris montereyensis. Next base: position 36,835 of record JAXRKP010000459.1, read on the forward strand.
GCAAGAAAAGAAATTTAAGACTAAAGATAGATAAATTTATAGATAGATAGACATATGGCTGCATCAACAGAAAATGTATTGACGGATAGAGGAATAGATAATATTCAGGTAGATAGATCAATAGAAACACAGATACAAAAAAGGAGGACATAATATTATACAAAGATATACATATGTAGACAAATTTAATAAATAATGTATACGTATGTACGTATGTATGTATGTATGTATGTATGTATGTATGTATGTATGTATGTATGTATGTATGTATGTATGTATGTATGTATGTATGTATGTATGTATGTATGTATGTATGTATGTATGTATGTATGTATGTATGTAAATATTTATGTAAATATTTATGGATGTATTTATCTATTTATGTATGTATGTACGTATGTATGTATGTTTTTTTGTATGTATGTATGTATGTTATGTATGTATGTATGTATGTATGTATGTATGTATGTATGTATGTATGTATGTATGTATGTATGTATGTATGTATGTATGTATACATGTATGTGTGTATGTGTGCGCATGTATGTATGTATATATGTATGTATGTGTGTATATAGTATGTATGTATGTATGTGTATATGTATGTATGTATGTAAGTATGTATGTATGTATGTATATGAGCGTATGTATGAGTGTATGTATGTATGTATGTTTGTATGTATGTATGCATTATGTGTGTATGTATGTATGTATGTATGTGTGTGTATGTATGTATGTAGCGTATGTGTGTATGTATGTATGCATGTGTGTACATGTATGTATGTATGTATGTTTGTGTGTATGTAAGTAAGTATGTATGTATGTATGCATATATGTATGTATGTGTGTATGTACGTATGTATGGATCTACGCATATATGTATTTACCTAGAGTTTGTACATTACTGAAGATAACCAAGAGATGACCTTGCTCTATCAATAATCTTGTCTGTTCCTGCGATTTAACAACTTACCGACGCTCATTATCTCTTCTTGTCCCACCCTTTCTGTCGTCACCAATAATAATTTGTATTAGCAATATATAACGTTTGTCGTTGTAGGTTTTGTGACTAAAATAATAATGACAATGTAGATCATGTCTATGGCGTTTACTCCCTTCTACAATAAAGCTCTTGATCTAGGCACACAAAGTTGGTAGACACGCCTAGGTTTTGCTTTTTTTTCCACGTGGAAGGTTGGCAGGCATTACTGATAGCTTCTATTTCCTTTCCTTCCACTCCTTCACATATTATCTTTCATTTTGCTGTTTCCACTTCATTCATCCTGAGATCATAGCACATGGTGGACAGGGTAAATTCTAAGGAAACAAACATAAAAAAATGTCTTTGCGTTGCAGGGCACCGCTTTGTCCTGTCCATTTCAACTTGTAAAATCACTCACTGACAACATACACATCTATATTTCGAACAGTGACAAAATCTCATACTATCTGGATGGTAGATAGTCTGAAGATAGTTTACCAGTGTGCGAACATTTGACCTACACATTTGTGATGATTGTTGATTAAGGCCCAGCCTGTTGATATTAATAACTAAATTATTTTGAAACTTTTCTCTTTGAATTTCCTGATGTGCGGGTTGAATGTTTGGGACTGGCTTTGGGCCATTAAAAATAGATTCTGGGGATGTTGCGGAGGATGTGTTTCATGTTGTTTATCAAAGGACACTGATATATAGACATCCTTGTGTCTTTGGATCAAATGCCACTGATAGATAGACATCCTTGTGTCTTTGGATCAAAGGCCACTGATAGATAGACATCCTTGTGTCTTTGGGTCAAAGGACGCTGATAGATAGACATCCTTGTGTCTTTGGGTCAAAGGATGCTGATAGATAGACATCCTTTTGTCTTTGGATCAAAGGCCACTGATAGATAGACATCCTTGTGTCTTTGGATCAAAGGCCGCTGATAGATAGACATCCTTATGTCTTTGGATCAAAGGCCACTGATAGATAGACATCCTTGTGTCTTTGGGTCAAAGGCCGCTGATAGATAGACATCCTTGTGTCTTTGGGTCAAAGGCCACTGATAGATAGACATCCTCGTGTCTTTGGATCAAAGGCCACTGATAGATAGACATCCTCGTGTCTTTGGATCAAAGGCCACTGATAGATAGACATCCTTGTGTCTTTGGATCAAAGGACACTGATAGATAGACATCCTTGTGTCTTTGGATCAAAGGCCACTGATAGATAGACATCCTTGTGTCTTTGGATCAAAGGCCACTGATAAATAGACATCCTTGTGTCTTTGGATCAAAGGCCGCTGATAGATAGACATTCTTGTGTCTTTGGATAGATAGACATCCTTGTGTCTTTGGGTCAAAGGCCGCAACAGGCTTTGGGTCAAAGGCCACTGATAGATAGACATCCTTGTGTCTTTGGGTCAAAGGCCGCTGATAGACAGACATCCTTGTGTGTTTGGGTCAAAGGACGCTGATAGATAGACATCCTTGTGTCTTTGGGTCAAAGGACGCTGATAGATAGACATCCTTGTGTCTTTGGATCAAAGGCCGCTGATAGATAGACATCCTTGTGTCTTTAGATCACGCAGCAGTGGATAGGCACTGTAGTTCCCGTAAGGAATTGGAAGAAAAAGATGATTAATTCAAAAATTAAATGAAGAAAATTGGTAAATATATTTCAGTCAGTTGTTTCCCTTTATAACCAGATATCGAAAGGAAGGTGAAAATGATTCTTTTTAGAGATCCACCACAATCCTTAAACTCTAACCTCAAACACCCATACTCCTCCCCCCCCTCTCCGAACGCTTTTTCCTGAATTGTTTTCAAGGCATGAAAATTGTAACAATACACCCCAAACGCTAAAACTTTATAGACTTAGATCTAGATATTCAAGTCGTAGAATTTAGATTTAGAATCTAGATCTCAAAACATTTAGCGAAGGCTACTAACAAATAGAATCGTGGGTTGAACAAATATATCTAATGATATGTTATTAACAAATATTCAATAAATGCGAGTTGAGTGACATTCAAATTGGATAGTTTTGTATGGCTCAGCGTTGCAGAATGCAGTAAGTTTTACTCGTTTTATTTTTAGAATAGTACGACAATGCCATGGGAAGGCAACCTGGGCGGGCACAAAGTAAGGGGCATAACTGCGAGAAATAAGTTAATGTTAAAAGAGAGAGGTTGCCTCCAGTTGCTGCAGTGTTGCATGTCTGGCATCGATCATTTCCGCTAACCTGACACAGCAGTTTATTTAAGCACGAGCAGTTCAACGGTCAATGAAAAGGACCATGTCACATGCCTGAGACTGATCATTGCATCATAAGTGACTATCTTGCATTGACCATATACCTTCTCGTGACACACAGTACGGTTATCTAATTTGCATAATCATTAATTGTATAATACTGCATATATACTGTATAATCACAGATTTACTTTTCATAAAATCTATCACAATCCCTACAGGTTGAACCTTCCCCGTCTGCACCCACCCGACCATCCTACTGCATCTCATCCTAATAACAGATGAGTGTTTCGGCAGTGGCCTACAAAAATCAATTTTTAGTTTACTGCATCTGTCAACCTGGGCAGCACCTGTATGGGGAGTAGATGATCCCGCCCTCCACGGGTCTCCTGCTGCCTTGCAGGAAGGTCTTGGCTGACCAAAGGATAAGGGAGTTAACACTGAAAGAAAACAACCTGCTGCCTTGCAGGCCGGTCTTGACTGACCAAAGGCTAAGGAAGTTAACCCTGATAGAAAACAACAACCGGCTGCCTTGCAGGCTGGTCTTGAATGACTAAAGGCTAAGGGAGTTAACTCTGACAGAAAATAACAAGGTCTGGTAGGGGCCTCAAGGTGGCAGCCCCCAATCTACCTAGGGTGCAGTGGGCTAATCCTCTGCTTATCCAAAACCAAACAGATTCAGAGAAAAAATAAATATAATATAACCGGCTTGATCTTTCGAAGACGAGCTTGGAAACGAATGCGGACTGTGATTTTTGGAACATGAAACGTTAGGGCAATAAATGGAAAAGAGTTAGAATTAGTTGAAGAAATGGAAAATTTCAAAATAGACGTTTTGGCCATAACAGAAACAAAGAAAAAAGGACAAGGAATAGAAAATGAAGGACCGAATCATATTTTAATCTTCTCAGGAGTAGATGTCAAAGATAGAGCTAGAGCAGGAGTAGGTCTCCTATTGCATAAAAGACACGAACAGCTACTAGAAAGTTGGAAAGTTATAAGCCCACGCCTATTAGAAGTAAATATTAAACCAAAAGAAAAAGAAATTAAATTATCAATAGCTTATGGACCAAACGAAGACGCAACTAAAGAAGAAAAAGATACCTTCGAAAAACGATTTACAATTTTTAACCCAAACAGGAACTAATGCTTTTAGTAGATTTAAACGCTAGAGTAGGCAACAATGTAGAAACGCCAGGAGGAGTAATATGTAAAGAAGGAGAGACAACAACTTCTCCAAATGGAGAGAGACTAATAGATTTTTGCCTAAAGAATAACATGAAAATAGTCAACACCTTTTTTCCTCATAAAATATCCACAAATATAGAAGAGTAAATGAAGACAGGTGTGAAAAGTCAATGATAGACTACATAATAGTTAGCAGCTCTCTGTTTTACAGTACATTGGACGCAAGAGTAAACAGAGGAGCAGAAATATTTAGTGATCATCACATAGTGATTGCCAAAATAACATTACTGACTGAAGAAAACAAACAGAAAAGAAAAGAGAAGAAAGCTAATAAACTCAAAATAGAGGAACTAAATAAACCAGTAGTAAAACAGGTATACCAATCTAAGATAAAAGATTTATCAGTGGAAGACAAATGGATCTGAATGATAGCACAATAGAAGAAAAGTGGCAAATGTATAAAGAAACACTCCTCAGTTGTACTGAAGAGGTTTGTGGTAGGAAACAAATCGAAGGAGATAGGAAAAGAACAGCATTGTGGAATGAGAATGTCAAGACTAAGATCAAAGAAAAGAAGGATGCCTGCAAGAAATACTTGCAAACAAAGAGACCAGAGGATAGGATAGATTACGTGAATAAAAGAACTATCGTCAAAGAGGAAGTTAGGAAAGCAAAACAGGAACAATGGGAAGAGTTTGGACAAAGCCTTCAAGAAAGCTATCAAGAAAATCAAAAGCTGTTCTGGGTGGGAGCAATGAAGAGCATGAGAAAGATCAAAGCATGCCCAATACGACAAATTAAGAATGCCAAAGGAGAAATAATGAAAGAAGACAGCCAAATCATGGAGACGTGGAGAAAGCATTTTCACTAATTACATAATCCCTCCAGAACGTATGAAGCAAGTGGTAAAGATCAATTAGTAAGAGTAACAAGTAATTCAGAGGAAACAGTTGCAGATGTAGATATATCAATGGAAGAAATCCAAACAGCTATAAAAAAAGTGAAATTGGGAAAAAAAAACCGAGGAGATCAAGTTTATCCAGAAATAATTAAAAAACCAAGGGAGTGAGGCAGACAAACTATTACATGCAATATGCCAACAAGCATGGAAGTCCAAACAGGTGCCAAACGACTGGAAAAAGGAAACAGCAGTACCAATACATAAGAAAGAATCAACTATGGAAGTCTCAAACTATAGAGGGATATCACTACTTAGCGTTTCAGGAAACGTATATGCTAGGATACTGGAAATGAGACTAAGGAAAAGAGTAGAGGATCAGATTGAAGAGCATCATAGTGGATTTATACCAAGAAGAAGTGTGCAAGACCGCATATTTACAATTAAACAAATAATAGAAAAATTCCTTGAGAGAAACATTGATTTGCACCTGTGTTTTATTGACTTAGAAAAGGCATTTGACACTGTAAGGATGGACGAACTATGGCTTTCCTTAAAAGAACACAATGTAAAACAAAATTTAATAGAAGCCATTAAAAGTTTTTACAATAAATCAACATGTGCAGTGAGAGTAACTGGAAACATATCTGCAGAATTTGATGTAGATATAGGAGTAAGACAGAGTTGTGTCTAGCCCTCTTTTGTTTACGGCATTTATGGATTCAGTCGCAAATGAATCCTCAAAAATGAAGGAAATGAATGTAGGTATGTGGAAGCACAAACCAGTAAATATATCAATGCTTTCATTTGCCGATGATTTAGTTCTGTTTGGAAAATCAGAAAATGGCCTTCAGTCGAATATCAACATTATGAACAATGAACTAAATAAAGAGGACTGAGAGTAAATGCAAAGAAAACCAAAACAATGCTAGTAACTAGGGAAGCTAAAACACAAAATCTTTAATTGGGCAGGGAGAATTTAGAACAAGTCCACAGCTACAATTACCTAGGAGTAATGATTAACTCAGAGTGAAAACTAAGAGAAGAAATCAGCCAGAGAATCCAAATGGCAAGTGTAATATATTATCATCTAGGAAAGGCATTTGTAGGTAAGCAAGAATTGTCAACAAAAACCAAAATGGCAATATACCAGTTTATTGTCCTACTCTCCTCCATGGAAATTGGATTTAGACAGTAGAGAATACAATACAGTACAGGCAGCTGAAATGAAATATCTAAGAAGAGTAGTAGGGAAAATTTATAATATAACGCAACAATAACACGCTCCACGTCTGGTTTTGTTTACATTCGCCATGCTTCGCTCAGCATTATTAAAATGGCGCCGCGAACGCTTACGGAAATTGCCGGAACATATCGAAGAGGCGCTTGTCCCTTCTGTTGTTTTAGTGTTCTGTGGTGGGGATTAGGCCGCAGGATCCATAACTAGCCCTGGAGCCAACAGAGGCCGTAAGCGATTTTATCGCTGCTCCAAGGGTTCTCTTGGAGCTCAAACGACCCACGTCCTATAGAAGAAGAAGTCTGCGTCAGACTAGCGTCATGTCCAGGAGGTGATTATTACCACCTGTTCCGCTTCCCGTTACAGAAACCAGATTAAGCTCCGACTCTATAGGCCGTAATGGTCTTCGAGGAACTTTACTTACTTCTACCTTTCCTACTGTCATTTGATCTCGAGCGTTTCGTCAAGGCTCTACGATCTATATCTCGAATTTTTTTTATAAAACACCTTTTCGTTGGATCATATGAAGCGCTTTTGCCGTGTGCAAATGAAGTGAAAAATTAGAACGAAAGTAAGAATAATGTATCGGAGGTTGTGAGACACGGGAGCCACGAGAGGGATGCATTCTGCATTGATATTTCTAATCAACACCTTTGCAAGGACTCAACATAAACATGTCTTTCTTTTGAGCCCGAGATCACGAATATCAGATATGTAGTTTTCGCGCTTTTGCCTACACACATTTGTTCAAGTTTTCTAATTTATAATAGATAGTTTCTCCCTCTATTTTTCTGATGACAATAACCAAATTGAAAGATAAACGCCATTACAGATTGACATGATTTTAAAGCTTTAGGCGGGATCGCCAGATTCGAGTATTGATTGAATTCAGTGGGGATGTTTTTTATTTACGTGTAGCGCTAAATACCGGGTAACGGTAAGCATCGCTCGTTCCTAGCCTTGTGTTACCATTGCAGACTTACGATGCTTCTGTTTGTCTTTGAATGAGCCACTAGCATGGGGAAGGAGACATCCCTGAAGGTGCTTTGTAGACAAGGCGTGGGGCCAATCAAGGGCATTAGTTATTGATGTAAAAGAGGATGTACGTTACTTGGTCTAAGGCTACCTTAATAAAAAGGAAACGAGACAATGGTAGGTGATTTGCAGAAAGAGATCTATATATATATATATATATATATATATATATATATATATATATATATATATATATATATATATATATATATATATATATATATATATATATATATATATAGAGAGAGAGAGAGAGAGAGAGAGAGAGAGAGAGAGAGAGAGAGAGAGAGAGAGAGAGAGAGAGAGAGAGAGAGAGAGAGAGAGAGAGAGAGAGAGAGAGAAAGAGAAAGAGAGAGAGAGAGAGAGAGAAAGAGAGAGAGAGATGGAGGGAGAGAGAGAGATGGAGGGAGAGAGAGAGATGAGAGGGAGAGAGAGAGAGAGAGAGAGAGAGAGAGAGAGAGAGAGAGAGAGAGAGAGAGAGAGAGAGAGAGAGAGAGAGAGAGAGAGAGAGAGAGAGAGAGAGAGAGAGAGAGAGAGAGAGAGAGAGAGAGAGAGAGAGAGAGAGAGAGAGAGAGAGAGAGAGAGAGAGAGAGAGAGAGAGAGAGAGAGAGAGAGAGAGAGAGAGAGAAGAGAGAGAGAGAGAGAGAGAGAGAGAGAGAGAGAGAGAGAGAGAGAGAGAGAGAGAGAGAGAGAGAGAGAGAGAGAGAGAGAGAGAGAGAGAGAGAGAGAGAGAGAGAGAGAGAGAGAGAGGGGGGGCAGTAAGATACATAGACAGATACAGAGACAGGCAGAGACAGAGTGAGACAGAGAAAGACAGAGACAGATAGATAGACAGACAGACAAACAGACAAAACAAACAAGGAGACAATCAGACAAAACGATAGACAGAGACATAGCCAGAGACATGGATGCAGTGTTGGGAAAGGGAAGGGAGATAAGCCAGATAGATAGGTATATATATTCAATTCAATTCAAAATATCGATAAATATATAGATAGATAAATAGATAAATAGATAGATACATACATACATACATACATACATACATACATACATACATACATACATACATACATACATACATACATACATACATACATACATACATACATACATACATACATACATACATACATACATACATACATACATAGATTGACATAGATATATAGATACAAGATACATAGATAGTTAGATAGATAGATAGATAGACAGATATATAGATAGATAGATATATAGATAGATAGATAGATAGATAAATAGATAGATAGATAGATAGATAGATAGGTAGATAGATGGATAGATAGATAGATATATAGATATTGAATTTTCTGTAGATCTTATTCCCTTTTTGTATTTGCGTAAAATAGAAGAATTTATCACAAGCAAAGCCAAATCGTTTCTTTAGACAAAAACACCACGACACCGTGTCACATAGCAAATGTCATGCCATTTTTTCCTCGTTTATTGGTTTCTAAATGAAATCCGAAACGTTACATGGCTGGGTTGCCTCATTAAGTGGAGTTTAAATATTTTGTAAATCATTCTTCAAACCCCCTTTATATAAACGATTGAACTGCGGCAATCAGACTCAATAATTTGAAAGCAGGCAAACAATGCCAACACGAGAAATGACTTCGCGGAAAAAACAAAAGGTGATGCTGCTCTCGTGGAATGGTTTCAGAGCCGGTCAGACCTCAGATCGATTTACATCCTCTCATGGAATGGTTTTAGAGCTAAGTCAGACGTCAGATCGATTAACACTTTAATCACTAAATTGACGGGCGCCGAGCAGATCAAAACGGAAGCGCCATCCAAATATTTGCCTTCACACTTTGCCATCAGGACAGCCATGACGCCAGATTACCATTGGGCAATGTTCAGACTTTTACGAGTTGCTGTTATAATGTTTATGCTTATGAAAAACAGTAAGTTAGTGTTTCTATTTTTATCAGATAAGATAAATGTAAGTCCCATACTCAAAGTTGAGCGTAGGGTAGTTTGCCAATGCTTTCCATGTCGCCTTATATTTCGCCGTCTGAATAGGCCTCGCGACCCATTTCGCTGCTCGGTCAACGGGAGGACCAGAAAAAAATGCCTGGACTGAGGATTGAATTCGAGTCTCCTGTGTGACAGTCAGAAGTTCTACCAAGTGAGCCACCGGTGCCCCTTTTGAGAAGGTGCTCTCATCCATTCAACCATTGATTTCAGTTAAAGATTTCAACTGAGCTATGGGTGCCCCCTTTGAAAAGATACTCTCATGTATTCACCCATTGATTTCAGTTAAAGAGTTTATAAAAGATCTCCAAAAATCCGACAAAAAACAATGTATTCATTTTAATCTCTTCTTGACTAAAACCTCATAGCACAATAGTAATCTATTTACAATTACAATTAAGAAGTATTGAACTGTTAATCAAGAATATGACTAACAATTATTGTAGAATCTTGTTTGTTGATTATTCTTCCGCTTTCACTACCATTTGACCACATCTTATTGTAGGTAAGTTATGTCAGATGAACATTTCATAAATATCTAATTGCCTGGATTTTAGAACTTTTGAGAAATAGACCGCAATTTGTATTTGTAGATGGTAAATCGTCAGCCAAGCTGATTACAAACATTGGTGTACCTCAAGGCTATGTCATTTCGTCTGTCTTATTTAGACTATATGCAAACATTTGCCAGAGCTCAACGGCAGACCAAAACCCAATTTTAAAATGAGCCAATGATACGTTGACATGGGCTTAATAACTAATAACGATGAAAAAGTATAGAGATGAGAAGTTTAAGAGTTTGTCCAGTGGTGTCCAGTAACATCAGTTGTGAATCTCAATTTATAGACCAAGGAAATCATAATTGATTTTTGAAGGGAAGATAATGTAATATTGTCCCTAAACATAAACAAATCAAACAATCGAACAAGTTTCCTATTACAAATATCTCATAGATCAGTTATGGACAGTATTTTACCTTTGTGTATCATTTTGTTAGGGAGGGAACAGTCAGGAAGGGGACAAATGAAATTGGATTGAATAATCAAAACGGCAGCCAGATTCACAACTGATGTTAGTCTCGTCGATGGAATCCTTGTAAGAAATAATTTATAGAAAACAGTATTGATGAAAGACAACAATAAACATCCTTAATGTCCCAAATAGTTGAATAAAGTTGTTTTTTTAATGACATGACTAAAATATCTCCGTTAAGACCAAAAGTGAAAGACACCTTAATTCCCATTTACCGCCAGGCATAAGACATTTAACTTATGCAAATTATAAAGTTTTCGCAAACGACAATTAAAGAGAAACAAATCAAGACAAAACATGTTGCCTATGTTTAGAATGAATTTTCCTAAGAGGATATTCTATGTTATACGATAAACAAATATTTTTTAATGCAATTTTTAAATACTGTATATCATTATACTTGCTCTGTGTGCATGAAATCGTTAATATTTATGTCCATAAACACAATTTATCTACAGATAAGTTTATTCAATTTTTGGGATGTGATAAAGTATTTGAATTTGAATTTGAATGATCAACGCAAATCTAAATAGCAAGAATATTATCAGTATGTATTGTAGCGAAAGAGGAAATGCCATCTTTTAAGCACGGTTGTCGAGGTAACACTCCCAGAGGATATCGATAAGAGCAGCCACCTGGTTGACTTCACTTGTCTATTTGACTTTTAGGAATGTGTTGAAGAACAAAACATTGTAACAGCTGAGCAGCGAAATATTTCGAGATCTCTCAGGCAGAATGTATCAGATGTGTATCATCAACTCATGATATACCATTATATTTGCACTATGCATAATTAACTGGAAGAGGAGACATAGGGAAATAGTACTTATTTTATTTTTATGGGAAATAGTACTTATTTTATTTTTATGGGAAATAGTACTTATTTTATTTTTTAGAGTCCCTTCAAACATAGCAAATAAAAACAACAAATAAACATTAGAAACAATGTGACAAATGTGATAAGAAATCAAGTCAAGTCTCGGCATTGTAGCAGAAGGAAACAGAATGGGAACTAAAGCGTTACCTTCCTTCCTTCTAACGAGACCAGGTCGTACCTCACCCATCACTCCAGGTACCTCTCAGGTGTTGTTCCTGACCCCAATCTGTTCACTGTTAACCACGCTCGCTGTTGCGTGACCTTTCCAGTTGCTCATTGACCTTTCACAAGCTACTATTTACACCCACGCGTCGAAATTCAAGTAAATGAGAAGCAAATTCATTTCTTTTCGTAATAAGGTTTGGAGCTTTTGTCATCCTCCTCTGTTTTTACCAGCCGTCGGATTGCTTTTGCAGGCTTGATTCCTGAAAGCAGTTTTTACAAGCCGTCAGATTTTTTTTGCAGGCTTGATTCATGAAAGCTGTTTTTACCAGCCGTCGGATTGTTTTTGCAGGCTTGATTCCTGAAAGTTGTTTTAAAGGGGAAAACGCTGGGTAGGTCTGCAGACGTTTCCCGATGCCAGACTGTGCTGTCGAACCATAGAGGGGATTGTAACTATGTATGTCCACACACCAGGATGATTAGACGTAAAGTAATCTACCTTTCGAACCCTTCGCAAGATGTGTACATTTAATGTTAGATGAAAATATATTCTTATCCACACCTGCTCTCTTATACTAAGTGTCGCAAAAAAGACAGAAAAGTTGTAACCCACATGCGTCATGACTATGAGAGGTCTAGATGTGATTTTTTAACCAAGTTTTGGCTCCTGATTTGAATTGAATTGAATTGAATTGAACTGAATTGAATTGAATTGAATTGAATTGAATTGAATTGAATTGAATTGAATTGAATTGGATGCATTTTATCATTCACGACGAGAAATAAGGTTTTGTCGCAATGAATACATGCAACTTAGTATAAGGATAAACTACAAACACTATGAAACATTGAATTGCACATTACGAGTAATTCATTAGCATAATAATATAATAATATATGACAATTGTTATGGATCAATATAAACATGATAGTGAAAACAACGGTGACAGTCATCGTAGACAGGCTGCACCGCACACTGCAAACAAGACATGACAGTGGATAAAAGATGTCTTTATTGACAGTGTTCTCAATAGGCTAACTGGAATTGCATGGTCGGCGCACATCCCAGATTTGAATGCAATGGATGTGTTTCCTCTGTGGGTACTTGAAGTCCAGAGTTTATAAGGACAAAACCAACACGATAAACCAACTTAAACAAGGGATAGAGACAGCCTTGGAATGTTATCAATAATTTTGAAAGACATCAACACAGGTGTTTGCAAAACAAGAGATTTTGAAAGACATCAACACAGGTGTGCAAAACAAGAGATTTTGAAAGATATCTACACATGTGTTTGCAAAACAAGATAATTTGAAAGACGTATACACAGGTGTTTGCAAAACAAGAGAATTTGAAAGACATATACACAGGTGTTTGCAAAACAAGAGAATTTGAAAGACATCAACACAGGTGTTTGCAAAACAAGAGATTTTGAAAGATATCTACACAGGTGTTTGCAAAACAAGAGAATTTGAAAAACATAAACACAGGTGTTTGCAAAACAAAAGATTTTGAAAGACATCAACACAGGCGTTTGCAAAACAAGAGAATTTGAAAGAGATCTACACAGGTGTTTGCAAGACAAGAGATTTTGAAAGACATCAACACAGGTGTTTGCAAAACAAGATATTTTGAAAGACATCAACACAGGTGTTTGCAAAACAAGAGAATATACTTCGAGCATCAAACATTTTATGAATATCAATTTTGTATTCACAAGTTTCAAGAATCATGTTTCAAATTAATATTCTTGTTGAAAATTAATTTCATCTCCGGCTCTTTTTGCTTTCATTTCGTGTTCATTATTTTAGGAATCACTTTGTTGTTCTCTGATTGTCTGAGCATCGTTTTAAAAATGTCAGTTAGAAGCAATGTTGCGTGTAGATTTTTGTGTGTGCATTCCTAGTATCAAGATAATAACAAATAATTACAAAAGAATTCAAGGAGATTACTTGCAACATTTCATGCCTTGTTCATAACTACGTAAGATTGTCTGCCCCACATTTTAACATTCTTCCTCATCGAGTTCGGGCGTTATGACATCCAACGTGGGTAATTGTTTTTGCGACAGTCTGTACATGTCATTATTGGAGGCTAAAGAACATGTTTGAAGTCTATTCTTATCACATAAACGCATTGTAATAAAACTTGCTGTTTAAAAAGAAATGAGCGGCCAAAAATGGAAATCCATTTCTAGACCACGTCGATGGTGGTGACAAAGATTAGAACCAAAACACGCAATCAATTTAACAAACGTCCCTTTTGACCATGACGTGACATTTCTCAACGTTCTGATTCACAGCCTCCAGTCAAGGAAAGGAGGAGTCAATGGAACAGCTTGTGTCAAGATTTACTCACGGAAAGGAAACTCGCGTCCTGATACGGCCAGGTATGAACAGAAATCCCCACTAGACGTGAGTATCGCTTTGATTGGCACGTCTCTTCCTTCCTCAACCTCAAAGAACAGCTCTTGACGCTCAACGGCGTGCTGCATATGCAGTGGACGGACGAAAGAATCGCGTGGAACCAGACAGCGTACAGCAACATCACCAAAATCATCATTCCAAGGTCTCTGATCTGGATACCGGATATTGTGTTTTACAATGTAATAGCAGACGATTACAGTGAGGGGAATAACAACCTCCTTCTCACTGTTTATTCAAACGGAACTGTCAGCTGGTTCTTTGCATTTAGCAAACAGTTTATCTGCAAGGTAAATGCTCTAAGATACCCGTTTGACACACACATTTGTGCCATTCAAATTGGCCCATGTGTAAGTGATAACGATACAATGAACTTAGGCTACGAAACCAATTCATTGACCTGAGCTTGCTAGGAGATAATAGCGAATTCGAAATTTCGCTTGACGCTGTAGAGAAAACGACTGCCCCATCAATTGAATTTGTGTTAAGCTTCATAGTCATCCACCTCAAACTGGTGCGTCGACCCATGTTTGTCAGCATCAATCTCTTGCTGCCAGTTTCCATCCTGTCCGTGCTGTGCTCGTTATCGTTTCTGCTGAGTCCAGAGCAGGGCGAAAAACTGACCCTGTCCATCACGTCTGTGCTGTCTGTCACCGTGTTTCTTGGAATTGTAGACAGCACACTGCCCCAAAGTGCCGACATTTCGTTCCTGGCCATCTACCTGTGTCTTGTGGCTTGTCACTCATTCTTAACGGTGGTTGGAAACGTTCTTGTTCTGGTGTGGAAAAGCTCCGAAGACAAATCAGATTGGGACCGAGTCACACCTTCTGACCAGACATCGTCGTTGTCTCCCCCAAGGTCACAAGACAGTGAGACTGATCATGAAACGCCCAATGAGACGACAGAGCAAGAAGAAAAGTCCATCTGCTCATCAGTGCCTTTCGGGATACCAAAGTCAAAGTCTGCCAGCAAGCAAGGCAGGAAAAGCAGACAAAATGAACAAATATTTTTTCTTTATTAGTTTTACATCATCTTTAGCATTGACTCTCTTCTACTTCCTTTGCATAGTTACAGCTTAACACACTTCCCAATTGTAGTAATACACAAAGAACAATATCAGTGAATACTCGACACTCTTTTGCTGTTTTTTAAATTACTCTCTGTATGTGTCTGACTCAGGCTCTGTCTTCTCTCCGTCTGTCTGTGTCTATCTAAGACTTTTTTTTCTCAGTATGTAAAACAAATAACAACAAACAAAACTTAAGTTCATTCAAGACCATAACGGACCATAGAGCAAAAGCTAACACTGGCTTTTGTAGCGTAAAGCGAAATAAAACAGGTGACCATAAGCACATTCCTCCTGGACAGGACGTTAGTCTGACTGAGATTTTTACTCCAAAGCTAATAATTGTACCCGTTTGCTTCTGGGTCGGGTGGGAAATGTGTGTTAAATGTCTTTCTTAGTAATTGTACCCGTTTGCTCCTGGGTCGAGTGGGAAATGTGTGTTAAATGTCTTTCTTAGTAATTGTACCCGTTTGCTCCTGGGTCGAGGGAAATGTGTGTTAAATGTCTTTCTTACTAATTGTACCCGTTTGCTCCTGGGTCGAGTGGGAAATGTGTGTTAAATGTCTTTCTTAGTAATTGTACCGTTTGCTCTTGCGTCGAGTGGGAAATGTGTGTTAAATGTCTTTCTTAGTAATTGTACCCGTTTGCTTTTGCGTCGAGTGGGAAATGTGTGTTAAATGTCTTTCTTAGTAATTGTACCCGTTTGCTCTTGCGTCGGGTGGGAAATGTGTGTTAAATGTCTTTCGTAGTAATTGTACCCGTTTGCTCTTGGGTCGAGTGGGAAATGTGTTAAATGTCTTTCTTAGTAATTGAACCCGTTTGCTCCTGGGTCGAGTGGGAAATGTGTGTTAAATGTCTTTCTTAGTAATTGAACCTGTTTGCTCTTGTGTCGAGTGGAAATGTGTGTTAAATGTCTTTCTTAGTAATTTTCATGTTTGCTCCTGGGTCGGGTGGGAAATGTATGTTAAATGTCTTTTCATTTAGTAATTGTACCTTACGTTTGCTCTTGGGTCGAGTGGGAAATGTGTGTTAAATGTCTTTCTTAGTAATTGAACCCGTTTGCTCCTGGGTCGGGTGGGAAATGTGTGTTAAATGTCTTTCTTAGTAATTTTTCTTAGTAATTGTGCTCTTGTGTCGAGTGGGAAATGTTAAATGTCTTTCTTAGTAATTTAATATTTGTCTTGTAGTCGAGTGGGAAATGTCTTTCTTAGTAATGTCGTTTGCTTTTATGCATTAGGTGTTAAATGCTT
This sequence comes from Doris montereyensis, assembly GCA_037039925.1. NCBI lineage: Eukaryota > Metazoa > Mollusca > Gastropoda > Nudibranchia > Dorididae > Doris > Doris montereyensis. The sequence continues at coordinate 53,239 of JAXRKP010000459.1, forward strand.
TCTTAGTGCTCCTGTTTGCTCTTGTGTGAGGAAATGTGTTAAATGTCTTTCTTAGTAATTGTACCTGTTTGCTCTTGTGTCGAGTGGGAAATGTGTGTTAAATGTCTTTCTTAGTGATTGTACCCCTTTTGCTCTGTGTCGAGTGGGAAATGTGTGTTAAATGTCTTTTCTTACTAATTGTACCTGTTTGCTCCTAGGTCGGGTGGGAAATGTGTTAAATGTCTTTCTTAGTAATTGTACCCGTTTGCTCTTGCGTCGAGAGGGAAATGTGCGTTAAATGTCTTTCTTAGTAATTGTACCTGCTTTGCTTCTGGGTCGAGTGGGAAATGTGTGTTAAATGTTAAATATCTTTCTTAGTAATTCTACCCTGGTGAAATGTTTGCTCTTGCGTTTGCTTCGAGTCTTTGAAATGTACGTTAAATGTCTTTCTTTAGCTTTACCCGTTTGCTTCTGGGTCGACTGGGCTCTTAGTAATTTAAATGTCTTTTCTTAGTAATTGTACCCGTTTGCTTCTAGCTCTGGAATTGTACCCGTTTGCTCTGGGTTGGAAATAAATGTCTTTCTTAGTAAATTGAACCCGTTTGCTTCTGGGTCGGGTGGGAAATGTGTGTTAAATGTCTTTCTTAGTAATTGAACCCGTCTTTTTGCTTCTGGGTCGGGTGTGGGAAATCTATCTTTAGTAATGTCGTTTTCTTGGGTAGTAATTGAACCTTAGTAATTTGCTTCTGGGTCGGGTGGGAAATGTGGGTAAACCTGCTTGCTCTTGTGTCGAATGAAAAAAATGTCTTTCTTAGTAATTGTACCCGTTTGTATGTATGTCGGTGTGGGAAATGTGTTAAATGTCTTTCTTAGTAATTGTACTCTTGTGTCGAGTTTGCTTTTCTTGGATTGTCGGGTGGGAAATGTGTGTTAAATGTCTTTCTTAGCAATTGTACCTGTTTGCTTCTGGGTCGGGTGGGAAATGTGTTAAATGTCTTTCTTAGTAATTGAACCCATTTGCTTCTGGGTCGGGTGGGAAATGTGTGTTAAATGTCTTTCTTATGTGTTAAATAATTGTACCTGTTTGCTTCTGGGTCAGGTGGGAAATGTGTGTTAAATGTCTTTCTTAGTAATTGAACCTGTTTGCTTCTGGTCGGGTGGAAATGTGTGTTAAATGTCTTTCTTAGTAATTGAACCTGTTTGTTTCCTGAGTCGAGGGAAATGTGTGTTAAATATCTTTCTTAGTAATTGTACCCGTTTGCTCTTGCAGGGTCGAGTGGGAAATGTGTGTAAATGTCTTTTCTTAGTAATTGTACCTGTTTGCTCCTGGAGTCGAGTGGGAATGTGCGTTAAATGTCTTTCTTAGTAATTGTACCCGTTTGCTTCTGGGTCGGGTGGAAATGTGTGTTAAATGTCTTTCTTAGTAATTGAACACGTTTTCCTTCTGGGTCGAGTGGGAAATGTGTGTTAAATGTCTTTCTTAGTAATTGAACCCGTTTGCTTCTGTGTCGTGGAAATTGGAAATGCTGGAGAAATGTCTTTTCTTAGTAATTGTACCCGTTTGCTCTGGAGTCGAGTGGGAAATGTGTGTTAAATGTCTTTCTTAGTAATTGTACCCGTTTGCTTGCGTCCTGGGTCGAGTGGTAAATGTGCGTTAAATGTCTTCCTTAGTAATTGTACCAGTTTGCTCCTGGAGTCGAGTGGGAAATGTGTGTTAAATGTCTTTTCTTAGTAATTGTACCCGTTTGCTCCTGTCGAGTGGAGGGGGAAATGTGTGTTAAAT
>JAXRKP010000459.1:62500-77500 GCA_037039925.1 Doris montereyensis
TTGTAGTAGTTGTAGAAGTAGTAGTAGTTACTGTAGTTGTAGAAGTAGTATTAGTTGTAGTAGTAGTTGTAGAAGTAGTAGTAACTGTTGTAGTAGTTGTAGAAGTACCTAGTAGTTGTAGTAGTAGTTGTAGAAGTAGTTGTAGAACTAGTAGTAGGCCCTAGATATTTGGCGATTTTGGGATCAAAATTCGATTTTCTATTCTTTGTAATCGGGTAGCACGATCATTTTATCTTCAAGTTCATGGCAGAAAATGTGCATATGACATATAATTGCTTTGTTACAAGATATTGTGCAGTCTAGGGTAGGTAATCCATTCAACTGTTTTGTATTCAATTACCTAGACTGACTGAGAAGATCCACTGAAAACGCGCGTATGGTGGCTAATCGTTACATGTGGCAATCATTCAACTGCTTTGCTATTGTGGAACACCTAGCTCTCCAATTGACCTCTCCGCTGAGTGACGTAGGTTTTGGATGCCACGCGTTACGCGTCGATGTGTATGAAAACACGTCACGAGTCCAGAATAAAGAGCAAAAAAAAAGTAAAGGGTCATTTTGACTTCTGTTTTCATAACATTCAACATCTTATCCTCGATTTTACATCCTCTTTCTCACGGTCCAATACAGTGGTACTTTTCTTATTGTGGTCGCACTCGGGCGCATTGTGCCTCTCCCCAACCCCGAGGATTCAACTGTTTTGTATTGTGGTGATTATCTGTGGCGTTCTCAATGGATCATCCCAATCACCGTTTCAACTGTTTTGTATTCTCTTTCAGTGGCCTCCTCAACTGTTCCTTGCCACAAATGCAACATTCAACTGCAATAAAACAAGAACTAAATGTTGTTGTTGTTGTTGTTGGGACATACATACCAGGTGTTGTCCACACTTTGGTCGATTTTAAAATGATCTCTAGATACAAAGGCTTGCTGCGAATGCCCAATAAACAGCCATGAACATTTTGGCGATAAACGCACGAATAAAGTGAGACTCTGGAAGTGGCAACTCAGCCATTTTAAAATATTTTAAAAGTCCCAAATAACCTGACTGGTCACACAGCCTCCCACGAGTATATCGACCTCATAAATCGAGTGAAAGCAGTCTGTCTCAGAGAAGAAATATTGTTATACTAACGATGCGTCGAAGGATACACAAGCTTGGGAAAGCAACCCGGTTAGAGTACAGCGATATAATTATTTCCAAAATTGTTACATCCCCCTTCTTCCTTCAGGTTTGGGGATTTTCCATCAGGGTTAGCGGTCACTTCACATAAGTAGTCAACGCTACGAAAACACCAACAAAAGAACAAGAACAATATTATGTCACAGGAGAGGAAGATCTTATCAGGAGTGTTCATTAGACGCGATGGGGAAAGTCTAATGGAAGCCATTGATCAAACTATTCTTCTACAAGCCACCCATAGAATGAAAGCATGGAACGCCAGAACCACGTTTGAAAAAGTTATTTGCTGACATCGGAGACTGACGATTAAAATGAGGTCCTCTTTACAGATCACAACACTCTGTGCACTTCAATGATCTATTGGTCATTTAAAAGGCAGTCTGGGCAACATTAAATTCCTAACGAAAAAAACCCCTAAGATCACCTTAGAGGTTGTGGATGTGGGTAAATTCAAATCAAATCAAATCAAATCAAATCAAATCAAATCAAATCAAATCAAATCAAATCAAATCAAATCGAATCAGTTAGTGCAGTTATATCCTTTTTGTTGTTGTTGTCTGCAATCCTGTTTCTTTATCATTATATCAATTCGACACAATTTTCAGACACGCAAGACTATTGTTGCGTTACTCATTAGATGAGAAGCCCACATCCGATTCGACGGGTTCTGGATCTAGATCTTGATCTTAGTCTATGGAATGATTCTGACGAAAGGTTTGAACTCGCCTATCTATCTGTTCCTTTTGTCTAATTGTCCTTTATATTCTCTTTTAGTCAGAACATTTTTTTTAATTTTTTTCTTTTCCAAACATGATAATCCTTTAGAGATATATCTAGATCTAATAGACTTAAAGCGCTTACATTAAGTTTGAGTTAAGAGCATCTTTATCAGTTCTTTTTCAGTTCGTAAAAAGATAAAATTTTGGCCCTGGCGCTTAATCGGCATGTTTGATGATGATGATGATGATGCACCTATCAGCGCAGCGCCCCCGCGACCATTGCTATTCAAGGGACCAGTGAACTGCTGATGAGTGAGTAGAAAAAGAGTCAAAATCATGGCATTTCTTCTTTTTCCTTTTGTTATTTTTATCATGAATACTGGCTCATAGATGAAACTTAAATATTTTGAACCTTTGGAATACATGAAAATGAGGAGGTTTTCGTCAATTATTTTGCTATATTATTTATCCACGTATTTTAATTATTTCTTCTTTTTTAACTGTACGTTACCAACAACAATGAAGATAGGGTCATCGCATTTGTTTTCAGGGACAACAGCTCTACATTAAATGGGGGTATTTTTTTTGGGGGGGGGGGGGGATATTGTTCCAGCAGCCAGGAAGAAAAAAGGGTAACTCATCTTATGCAATATTACATCATCATGTCAGAACCATTAGTGTCATCTTTATTCAGCCTGAGATATCCTGTATGTATGCACAATGTAAATTACAATGAAGCAAACAAAAACCTCTTTCTTCTTCACACAGATTTGAACCTAACTCTCCTCATCTCCAGACACTCACAAAACGAATGGGGCTAGGACAAGGGTGGCGATCTGTCTTTGTCTGTGTGTCCATTCATCTATATCTGCTCTGTGTCCATGAATAATTTAACTACTTACTTAACTTATCTTATCAAGCTATTTTATTATCTGATATTGTAGTGTCAAGTGAATCGGATACCTGTTTGAAAAAGACAAATATTGCATCATAATCATAGCGATTTGCTTTGACTTGTTTTAAGCACTACTACTGAAATTTGAACGTCACCATTATTCACCTGTCCAAGAGAACTTGAACCGTTTGGACTAGATCTATGTTAATTTAGACGAGAAAGGTCAATACGTGCGTAAAGTTACATTAGTTTTACCATCGGAAGAGAAGTGCACATGCACTCGCTGTCTGAAAATCACTTCTCGATTACTTCTTCGTCCAAACATGTTCCATCTATGACTTTCCTCTCAGGTTACCTCCATTATTTACACACCAACCGGATTTGAAGAACTATTCTAGCATCCGTTTCAGTGTATCTATATAAGAATTGTTAAATCAGGTTCCCAGCAACTGTCCTGCCGAAAATCTACCTGCTGCTCTATAGCGACAAGTTTCTGCGTACTCTTAAATCAGAAGCAGCTGTTATTTTTCTTCTACTTTATTAGTGACAGTTTTTATTACTCCTTCCACGTATTAGGAGGGAAATATCATCTTTGAACATGAAGGCAGTTGTAGTAATCCTGTTGTACTGGTGCTCCTTGCTCTACATACTGGAGTGCAAGCAGAAGGTAAAGTTTTAGTATGGCTGTCCGTAAATCTCTGTAGGGAATATTTGCAAATCAAAGTAGTAGTAGAAGAGTTGCTAGAGTAGGGAGTAGTATACATAATATATACAAACATGATCACCTGTTTGTTGCCGGAAATACACAAAGAGCAAATTGAAATTATGTAAGATGTTGTAAAAGATAGTTGATTCAATTTGTGGAGCAGATTATGTTATTTATAGATAGATAAATAGATGGAATTAATAAAGTTGAAGATCAACATCAAATCACTTTTGAACATCTTGAAATCACTCTCAATCACAATGGTCAACTGTTTCGAATCGTGGTTGTCTATAGACCTGATCAAAGAAATAAGAAAATTACCTAAATGATTTTATAGATAAATTTGAGGACTTCGTTTTTAAAAAAAAACTCTGCAGTCAGGACAATTAGTATTTACTGGAGATTTCAACCTTCACATTGATGACCATGACAACGACGATGCTAAAAATTCTTAATTCTGCTTGACAATTTCAATTTAGTTCAACATATTGATGAAAGTACACATATCTGGGCATATCCTTGATTTAGTAATTACACACAAAGATGATGACCCATCGATTACATCCCCTGGTAGTTTCCAATCCACATTTCTCTGACCACCACTGTCTATCTTTCACTTTGGCATTACCCAAAGCTATGCCAACAAACAAGACCATTAAATATGGAAAACCGAAAAATATCAACTTGAATGACATAAAATCGTCAATTTTAGAAGCTAATATCAACGAGAAGATCAAACCCATTGAAAGCGTTGACGACCAAGTGAAAATTTTCAATTACGAAATTAGTAAAATCATTGATTCGTTTGCCCCCATTAAAAGTGGCACCATTACCATAAGACCCAACTGCCGATGGTACACTGACGACATTTGAAATACTAAGCAAGAACTGAGCGTGCGGAACGAAAATTGTTGAAATCAAAATCAGACAGTAACAAGAATCATTACAAAGCCATCCGTAATAAAATGAACAAAATGCTGACTGACGCCAAACGAAGATACATTAAGAACTCTATATATCAGAATAAGGAAATACCAAAGAGCTTTTTTAAAATAACGGCTTCTGCTCTGTCCTTATGTTCCCAATATTGTTAAAGATTCAACGAAAATGTGTGAAAACTTCAACAATTTCTTTATTGATAAGGTAGCTAAAATTAGAGACCATCTTAATCATCAAAATCCATCTACTTTATGTATCGATTCTGAGAATTCTAATCCTGAACCTAGCTCTACTCTCTCGGAATTCAAGCCAACATCACCAAAGGAAATGGAAAATTTAATCAATAAAATGCCATCTAAAACTTGTGATCTTGACTCCATACCAATCTGGCTGTTAAAGGAGTTCTGAGATAATATTCTGCCTCCTGCCATCTCAACCCTCGTGAACAACAGCCTTCATAATGGCATATTTCCATCTTCACTAAAACACGCTAGTGTGACCCCTATCATTAAAAAATCATCGTTGAATAAGGACGAACTCAAGAATAATAGACCAATCTCTAATCTGCCAGCCTTGTCCAAGATCATTGAGAAAAAAATTCGAATTTACATCGACCGTCTGAGAAAGCACTGTGTCTGCAACAATTATGGAATGGTCTGGAAAATGTTGAGGAACATTTCCTTGAATCGTTTAGAAAAGTCTCTTACAACCCACCTTTTAAGAGGGCATATAATGATTAGCGTCTTTTAAAGCCTTTAATGATCGTTGTTTTTTTGTTAGGATAGCTTATATTTATAATGAATCTTTTGATTATGTCTATGTGTATTATATATCTCGTATCTCTTGTAAGAATGCTCTATTGAATATTTTACTAATTTATTGTATCTATTTTTTAGCTTAATGTATTATTTACAATGTATCTTTTAGGTTTCGTGATCATGTTATACTCTTTGTATGTTTTAAGATTGTTGTATCATTTGAATCTTTTGAGTGGACTCTTAAACCCTTCTATTTTAGGATAATCATATGATACATTTTGACTCTTTTTAAATATCATGTTCTATGACCATTATATTTTATTTATATTGTATTGTATGCTATTGTGAGGCGCTTTGAGCTCTTTTGAGAAAATGCGCCATAGAAGTATATATTATTATTATTATTATTATTATTATTATTATTATTATTATTATTATTATTATTATTATTATTATTATTATTATTATTATTATTATTATTATTATTATTATTATTATTATTATTATTATTATTATTATGTTGCTGGCACAAAAAGTATTGGATTAGATATGTCAATATGTCGTCGATGTTATTGATGGTTTTTCATTCATGTCTATCTTTAGACAGCAGAGAAACGGTTTGAGGATGGGACGGAGGGGGTGTGGATCTATTGTGACCCATCGTATGAAGGGAGGTAATACTGAAAACAGGTTTATCACAATCCTAAAGCTACCCCGCATACTATTCACCGTATCCCTCCCCCCACTTTAGGCATAACCCTACTTGATTACTTATTTACTTACTACCCATTATGCCAGTGGTGGCATGTGTGGCATCAATAGGATCTTGTCTTTTCATGGAAAGGGTCTTTATGGAAATTCAGGTTTTCGCCCCAGTCTTTAATTTCATTCTCTGCTTTTCTTCTCTAAAAACGTCTTTGGTTTGGCCTGCCACTGTCTCCCTTCCTTCAGGGGTCCAATGTAGGCCAGTCTTGGTGATGCTCCATTCTTCTTTTCTTAAAATGGCTTATCCATCTCCATCTTCTTCAAGTGTATGTCTTGTATGTGGTCTATTTTAGACAAAGAAGATTCTGCTTGAAATTTTGTTTGGCCAAAAGAGCACCCGCTGAAATTTTGCAGGCATGGTGGAATGAGGATAACTTGTTCATGTCTCTGTCCGTCATCCTCCAGCATTCATATCCATACTGTGCAAAGCTGATAGACACATAGCTTGCAGATTTTTGTTTTGTTTTTAATATTATATTCCTTTGTTTTCCATACATTTTGAAGTAGTTTGAAGGAGTTTCTTGCTTAGTTTAGACGTCTGTTAATGTCTTTGTTACCTCCTCTGTTACTTGTGACAACGCTGCCTAAATATGTACATTCCTTGGTTGTTTGTAGACCATTGTTATTAATGAGGAATGAAGAGGGATTTTGTATACCTAAGGTCATTAGTTCATATTTTGTAAGGCTTATTTTAAACCTATCTGTGATGTTTTCTCTTGCATATGATAATGTGAGTGTGCCGATAGCCCCAAGGAAATCGTCCGCAAAATCTATATCGTCTAGCGAGAGAAGAGAATCCATCTAGTTTCTCTGTATTGATCAACTGGTTGTTTGCTTCATCACCCAGTCTATAGCAATAAAGGAGATGGTTGCTGACATCACGCACCCTTGTCTGACACCAGTCTTGATTTCACAATTCTGATTGCTATTTCCAACTTTACATGCTATTTGGTGAACACCATGTAAGCTTGTGAATCTCTTTATGAGGAAAACAAAAGTTCCACCAATAACAAAATCGTTAGTGTTGCAAAAAGTTTAATAATTTTTCTCCTGTTGTCATGTATAACGCCACATCCTTCTTTCCCATAACTCTTTCATTTGTGCTATTGTTGCAACCAACCTTTGCATTTAGGTCGCCCATTATAATTTTTGCATCATGCTTTGGTATTTTCTCCAATTGCCAGCCCTGGTTGGTTGTAAAAATCATCTTTGTCTTCATCCTTACTTTCGTTTGTGGGGCTGTAACATTGTATAATCGAAACATTGACATGATTTCCTTTCATTCATATCTTTATCAATCTGTTGTTAATGGGTTCCATTCCATCATATTTTCTCTTCCTTTCTTTTAATATAATGGCTATACCCCTGAGTGTTGGTTATCATCCCTTCCAGAATAGAGAACAATTTCACCTGAGTTTGTTTTTTGTGTCTTTCCAGCCCTGTCCACCTGCATTCACTGATGCATAGAATATTTAAATGGGTGCTGTTCATGGCTCTAACATTCCAGAACTCTACTTTGGTCTTAGGTTGTAACGAACAGAACTCCCATATTCCTGTCAGTAACGTCCTGACGGCTTTTACTACTGACATTCATACAAATATCTTGCGATGACTCTGAAATCCATTGTTCGACCTTGTGCTATTATTTTCCTTCATTGTTGTTTCCGTAACATGATGTTTTTCTAGGGTTGGGTTGTTAGCCCCACGCCCAACCCCCAGACTTGGAGGGCCAGGATAATTGTTTAGAGGTTGACTCCCTGAGGCCGTTTGCTCTCCCGAGCTATAGAGTCCTGCTAGCCTTGGTTTGAGATTAGAGTTTCCTTCTTCCATGGTAAACCGATTTACTGAGCTGACGGGCTTTACCTGCCCGGGGGGAGAGGTTATAAAGGCGCCTATGTTCGCCTGCTAGTCATTTCACTGAGTATTTTCTAAGGACTGTGTTCCCATTTCAAACAATCCGACCCGCCCTCTATGACTAGCACCAGATCTGTCCACGACTGCTTATTGGTTATTCACAGCTAACCATTATATCTAAGGAAGTTTTCCCCCTATCCGCAACCTGAGGACGCGCCTGACTGTAATTTGTTGAAAAATAAGGCCTGAGTAATTGATTTTACACCTCGATTTTTTTACACCTAGATCTAGATCTAAATCTATATCAAAATCTGGATCTAGTTTAGATTCCAGATCGAGATCTAGATTCTGGATCTAGTCAAGGCTAGATCCAGATGTCAGACTAGATCTAGATTCTGTATAAATCTTTAAAATTCTGTTGACTTTGTTGATTAAGTATGGTAGGTATAATAAGTACAAAACTCCTACTTGGTCAGAACAAGTAGCATAAATAGTCTGATATTTATACATCATTGCCAAATATTCACTTAAATTAGTGAAATGCAAGATTTACGACTTTAAAGCGCCACTACGTTCCGTTTTTCAGTTTTGTTTCACACTTTACTATAAGAGGTTGAAATGAGTAAGGGCACAATCAATGATCGACGAGAGGACTATACATATAGGATAATTGTTAGCCTGGTATAGTTGTTCTTGTATTAACATAAAGCTGATTTAATGGAATAAATAGTTGGCCGTTTATGGTTCTGAAGAAAATAGGTATTATATGTATGGCTCTATGATCTTCTAAAGCTATCTGTTTCAAGAATTTCATGTTGGTTTTGATGTTCCCTTTTACATGTGTCAGTTACGTTGTTTTCCCTTCATCTTTTGAGAGATAATTTGACGAATTGCTTTATTAGTCTGGATTTTTTGCAAAAGGATAAATCAAATATTTGTCTTTACCCTGATTGGTGTATTATGCCAAACATTTAGACTGATTGCACTTTTGCGTTAATGTTGTTTGATCCTTTTTGAACTACAATCTACCTTTGGTGTTGTGAAACCATACTGTTGTGAGTTTGTAATCACGACTCAAACCCAATGGCTTTTCTAGGTATTTTTTCACAACGTTGTACTGTTAGGGAGAAGTACTTCATTCTTCTTTCTTCCTTTCACTCCGATGTAACTGAATACCCAGCTAAAGGTAGAGAAAGACCGTGGCAGAGTGTTAGTACGAAGCGCCTAAAGGCTGCTGTACTGTATGCTCTAAAATGAGTTGAGAGGGAATTTGAATGAAATGGCCTGATGGGGTATAAATGATGTAAAATCAGTGAGTCTGTACAAACTATAAAATAAATTAGTGCCGTCTGCGCCTAGCATTCAAATATAGACTGTTTTATTATCGGACTTAAGCTCGATACAAGAGGAGTTACCCATGTGGGCAAATAGGTAAATTTTCTTGTCCAAGAAAAAATCCAAATGCCTCAGTAGGGCTCGATGTAGAGAGGTACTAGGTTCGAATCCAGTGCCTCTGGGCCACAGTACAATGCCTTTAAACACTCAGCCATCTCGTCCTTATTTGTCCATCTTTATCTTTATCTATCTCTGGTAAGTTGACATTATGCTTAACCAAATTAATGCTCCTTTATTCTTAATGATTATTTACTGAAGTTCTTTACAAATTTCCCCGGTGAAAATTGGTAGTCTATATAATAAGCAAGTAATCAGAGGTTGGTCTTTTTCCCTTCGATATTAGTTTTGCAAATTATAGTATCAATCATTTTTCCCCAGTGGATTATTCATTTACTGAATTTTCATAGTTATCTTATACTTCATACACTTGAACTCAATCATCTTTATTGATCCTTTAAAAATGGAAATTATACTTGTGTTATCACAATTTCTGTTTGAAAAATAAAAGAGTGTATCAATGCATTTAAATTAAAACAAATTTAACTTAGTTAATAGTTAAATATTTAGATTTTAGGAGAATTATACAAACATTCAAAGGTGGGTAAATAAATAGTGCGGTGAAACAATATACACACAAAAAAATAAAATAGACTAATTATAGACAAATCAGTTTAGCTTCATACACATTCATTAACCTATCATAAATCATTCATTCCCCATCCATCAAGTTACATTTCTTAAACATTGTGAGGCAAACGCCATTGTGCTTTCAAAGTAAGGTATGGTGAAATTTTCGTATGGCACTTGGAAGAAAAGATCTAAAATATCTCATAGTGCGGGATTATAAATGTATAAGTCGACCGCTTCTACCACTTGTTTTGGGAATGGAGAAAAGAGGGTGGGTGTTGTCTTTAGGGGGGAGGCGGCACCTGAAGTGATTTTGTTTTGTTTTTGAGTTTAGGTTTTTGCTTTTAGTATGTACATGAGTAACTGTCAAAATACAGTCATCCTATATCATTCAAAAGCTTGTAGCGTCCTTGGTTGCCATAGAAATTTTCAAAATCTATCTCCTCCCTTAGTTATGAATAAAATCACTCAAAACCTGTGCAAGTCCTCTTTTCCATTCAATATCTAAAGATTGACATCGGGATTTTTCGATATTTTGGATACATTTTTTAAAAATGAATTTTTGAAAATACTATATATCGTGAATGTACAAAAACTGCGTTTTTATTACCCAAAAAAAATAAATTCATGGACAAACGAGGTCAAATATCGTGTGTTGTCACATTTGGCGATTGAACGCCAATATACGAGTTTTTACTGCCATTTTCTCAGTCAGTGTTAGGGTAATTTACATCAACATTTTGACTGTTTTTACCTACCCTTGCCTACAAAATATTTTGCAAAAAAAATGTTTACGTCATATGGACATTTTTCTGTCATGAACTTGTACATAAATGATTGTTTTACCCGAATATGCAAAGAACAGAAAATCAACCTTTGGGCACACAACTCGCCAGTCCAGGTGCCGCCCCCCCCCCCCCTTTAATATACTCCCGAGTTTGATCTTGCATTGATTCTCATACAGATCTTCAAAGTTCTCCGGCTCTACATCATTTATGAGTTTCCCTGTGTGTTTAGTGTCCTATTAAATTTCTTCTTTCTCTATCTCTTGTTTTTCCTCCTTATGCAGTTATACTAAAAATAATAATACTCTTTATGCAAGCTTGATGAAAAGGCTTATTAGAGTGTTATCAATTTGAAACTTATAAAGCTTCCTCATAAAATACATTCTTTTGTTCACATTCTTTAAAACTTTATTTGATTGCTTTTGCCATTCATTCTCGTCAAAAATTATGCCAAGACACGTAAGAAGCAGCAGTTTCGATCTGGTATGAGCCATGTTTCTGTTTTTACTAACACATGTGGCTTTATTGTTTGTTATAAATTCAGTCTGTCCAAATTTTGAAAGATTACGACTAATATTTTACAGTATTGGGCTGCGTTGAGTTTGCGTTTTTACGTTTAGATCTAGTACATGTCTTGTTGTGTGTAGGGCTGCTGAACTGATTTTGATAAATCATAATATATTGCCTTATGGTGCTACCAAGCATTCCTCGCTTTTCATCCGCCATTTGTCTTGTACCGTCGTCTATTTCTTTCTATTAGTTTACACTGCGATGTTAAAACATAGGGGACATCAAAAATTCCTGTTGGCCTTGACTCCTGATTGTTCCTCTGTTGTTGCCGATATACAAATTCTCTTGCACAAGTCAAACGATAATTACGATATTTTTATATGCAAATCCTCTTACACAAGTCAAGCAATAAATATGATATTTTCTTTCCAAAAAGCGTCAAGGCAGAGGACTTGAAATGAGACATTGAACCAGCTTTATAATGGCAATGGCCATTACATAGATTGGAACTCAGTTTGAACTATTCTTTGTTTGAACGATTACTACAGCAATACCGACCTACTGTTGTCCTTCCCTGTGTCGACTTCTTCCTCTTGACCTCCTCCCCCACCCCCACCCCCATTTATGTGTTTCAATTTGAGTTATCATAGAGGTGAGCTACAAACAAAATTGCTTATACAAAATATTTGTATGACTGTGACTAGCATGTTCATTGTTATTATCAATAGTTTATACTTTGCCCTCCGTCTACAGCACCCATAGGTCCAGACAGATGCCTCCTACACCCAGAGGAGTGTCAGCAAACGTGGCATCCAGATTATCCAATCTGCTCGATGGAAGAATGTATACATTCCATTCCATGTGAAATCTACAAAGCAGATCAGTATGGATGTCAAACGTGTGACTGCTTATGCCTCCTTCCATCTGCCCATCTCATTGTCCTTTCGGCACTATCAATTTCACTAGTCCAGATGGCTGCCGTGTTTGTGAATGCAACGATGTTCAAGTACTACCCCTACCAACAGGATGTCTACTACCGAGATGTGCAAATTATTGTCCATTTGGAAGACTTGTGAATGCACACGGATGTCAGACTTGTGAATGCAGGGGTGGTCAAGTACTACCCCTACCAACAAGATGTCCACTACCGAGATGTGCAAATCCTTGTCCATTTGGAAGACGGAGGAACGCAAACGGGTGTCAGACTTGTGAATGCAGTGATATTCAACCAGAATGTCCTCTACGCCGATGTGCAAATCCTTGTCCATTTGGAAGACGGAAGAATGCAGACAGTTGTCAGACTTGTGAATGCAGTGATGGTCAAGTTCTACCCCTATCAACAGAATGTCCGCTACGCCGATGTGCAAATTTGTGTCCATTTGGAAGACGGAAGAATGCAGACGGGTGTCAGACTTGTGAATGCAGGGATGGTCAAGTACTACCCCTACCAACAAGATGTCCACTACCGAGATGTGCAAATCCTTGTCCATTTGGAAGACGGAGGAATGCAAACGGGTGTCAGACTTGTGAATGCAGTGATATTCAACCAGAATGTCCTCTACGCCGATGTGCAAATCCTTGTCCATTTGGAAGACGGAAGAATGCAGACGGTTGTCAGACTTGTGAATGCAGTGATGGTCAAGTGCTACCCCTATCAACAGAATGTCCGCTACGCCGATGTGCAAATTTGTGTCCATTTGGAAGACGGAAGAATGCAGACGGTGTCAGACTTTGTGAATGCAGGGATGGTCAAGTGCTACCCCTACCAACAAGATGTCCACTACCGAGATGTGCAAATCCTTGTCCATTTGGAAGACGGAGGAATGCAAACGGGTGTCAGACTTGTGAATGCAGTGATATTCAACCAGAATGTCCTCTACGCCGATGCGCAAATCTTTGTCCATTTGGAAGACGGAAGAATGCAGACGGGTGTCAAACTTGTGAATGCAGGGATGGTCAAGTACTACCCTACCAACAAGATGTCCACTACCGAGATGTGCAAATCCTTGTCCATTTGGAAGACGGAGGAATGCAAACGGGTGTCAGACTTGTGAATGCAGTGATATTCAACCAGAATGTCCTCTACGCCGATGTGCAAATCCTTGTCCATTTGGAAGACGGAAGAATGCTGACGGGTGTCAGACTTGTGAATGCAGTGATGGTCAAGTTCTACCCCTATCAACAGAATGTCCGCTACGCCGATGTGCAAATTTGTGTCCATTTGGAAGACGGAAGAATGCAGACGGGTGTCAGACTTGTGAATGCAGGGATGGTCAGAAATTACTACCCCTACCAACAAGATGTCCACTACCGAGATGTGCAAATCCTTGTCCATTTGGAAGACGGAGAAATGCAAACGGGTGTCAGACTTGTGAATGCAGTGATATTCAACCAGAATGTCCTCTACGCCGATGCGCAAATCTTTGTCCATTTGGAAGACGGAAGAATGCAGACGGGTGTCAGACTTGTGAATGCAGTGATAGTAAAAAAAGTACAAACCTGAAATATTCGTATAACAAAGATTAAATCCAACCCACCTGACGTTTCTGTGTTTTGAAACAAAGAAAATACAAATAATCACAATAAAGAACGGCTTCAGTGATCCTGAATCTAAAAGGAGTTTTTGTATTTATTTCGTTCGATATCATATAATCCACGTCTGCAAATAATGACCTGTGTGATTGTTCCAATTGTTGCTTAAATTATTTGACGTCTATCGTATTATGTTGTGTTGATCAAGTGTAACTGATACAATAATACATTTGGTATCAGTTAAATTTCATCATTTCAACCCGCTTACTTCAAGACATAGCTTGATTCGTGTCTCTGTTCTGATGCCACGATTCTAGGTTCTAATCTATTTAGATTTTAGATTTATATAAGTAACAAGATTCAACAAATCTATATCAGGGACCTAAAGATCTATTATTCCTTTTGGCAGGAGGAAGACAGGGAGAAACTCGATGTTACTACTACTACTACTACTACTACTACTACTACTACTACTACTACTACTACTACTACTACTGCTACTACTACTGCTACTACTACTACTACTACTACTACTACTACTACTACTACTACTACCACTGCGACTACTACTATTACAACTACTACTATTGCTACTACTACTGCTACTGCTACTGCTACTGCTACTGCGCTGCTGCTATTGCTACTGTTATTGCTACTGCTACTGCTACTGCTACTACAACTACCACTACTAATTCTACTACTACTACTACTACTAGTCGAAATATGACAATAAGTGACAACTCCACTAATAAAGACAGAGCAAACACGTGACGTTTCGGGTATAACCCTTCGTCAGACAACAAACAAGAAATATTTAGAATCTAGATCTAAGTAATACCTCCGGCATCACACAATGTGATGTCAGAAGAAAAACATAAAGGAGAAAGAAAGAAAGATTCTTCTCCTGCGCCTCTCGCAATGTTATTTATGCTCTTCGCTGCAGTCATTGTGGAATGGCCTATATCGGAGAAACTGGCTTGCAACTCTCCAACAGATTTGGCCATCACAGGAGAGATATTGAATACTGCGAAAGCAAGCCGGTGCCTTTACATTTTAATAAACCCATGACCTGAAAGTATGCATTCTCAGGTCATGTACTGGTGGTGCTGAGTCTAGGAAGTCTTTAGAGAACCGGCTTATAGTAAGATTGGGCACAATCAACCCTGACGACGTCTTACACCAATTTATATAATTTTCTTTGGAGTAACTCCCATAGTCGGGCACACGCTATTACTATCCCTGACCCTTCCCCATCTTCTACCCTACCCCATCCGCTCCCACAACCACCCCCATGAAACTATCCCACCCTAACCCTGCCCCCCACCCCTTCCT
>JAXRKP010000459.1:82500-92500 GCA_037039925.1 Doris montereyensis
CAGTTATTCCACCTTGTAATCCTGATGAATTAATTGAAAGAATGGGTTTATTATTTGCTAGTAAAGAACCTGTAAGACAGGTGTTAATCAAAGGGTTGAAAGAAATATTTAAAAATTTATACAATAAAAAGATTATTGATAAGAATCAATTGAAAAACCTTAATAACAGACTTAATTTGTTTCCTATTAAAAATGTATTACTATAAAAATTAATAAAAAGACTACAACAAGTGGGGTATTATTAGACTCGTTAATTGGAGCAGTTTCTTGCAAGCAGCTAAAGAAGTTGTTTCATATGCAGCTAAAGAAATTGTTTCATATGCAGCTAAAGAAGTTGTCTCATATGCAGCTAAAGAAATTGTTTCATATGCAGCTAAAGAAGTTGTTTCATATGCAGCTAAAGAAATTGTCTCATATGCAGCAAACGAAGTTGTTTCATATGCAGCTAAAGGAGTTGTTTCATATGCAGCTAAAGAAGTTGTTTCATATGCAGCTAAAGAAGTTGTTTCATATGCAGCTAAAGAAGTTGTTTCATATGCAGCTAAAGAAGTTGTTTCATATGCAGCTAAAGAAGTTGTTTCATATGCAGCTAAAGACGTTGTTTCATATGCAGCTAAAGAAGTTGTTTCATATGCAGCTAAAGAAGTTGTTTCATATGCAGCTAAAGAAGTTGTTTCATATGCAGCTAAAGAAGTTGTTTCATATGCAGCTAAAGAAGTTGTTTCATATGCAGCTAAAGAAGTTGTTTCATATGCAGCTAAAAGTTGTTTCATATGCAGCTAAAGAAGTTGTTTCATATGCAGCTAAAGAAGTTGTTTCATATGCAGCTAAAGAAGTTGTTTCATATGCAGCTAAAGAAGTTGTTTCATATGCAGCTAAAGACGTTGTTTCATATGCAGCTAAAGTTGTTTCATATGCAGCTAAAGAAGTTGTTTCATATGCAGCTAAAGAAGTTGTTTCATATGCAGCTAAAGAAGTTGTTTCATATGCAGCTAAAGAAGTTGTTTCATATGCAGCTAAAGAAGTTGTTTCATATGCAGCTAAAGAAGTTGTTTCATATGCAGCTAAAGAAGTTGTTTCATATGCAGCTAAAGAAGTTGTCTCATATGCAGCTAAAGCTAAAGTTGTTTCATATGCAGCTAAAAGTTGTTTCATATGCAGCTAAAGAAGTTGTTTCATATGCAGCTAAAGAAGTTGTTTCATATGCAGCTAAAGAAGTTGTTTCATATGCAGCTAAAGAAGTTGTTTCATATGCAGCTAAAGAAGTTGTTTCATATGCAGCTAAAGAAGTTGTTTCATATGCAGCTAAAGAAGTTGTTTCATATGCAACTAAAGAAGTTGTTTCATATGCAGCTAAAGAAGTTGTTTCATATGCAACTAAAGAAGTTGTTTCATATGCAGCTAAAGAAGTTGTTTCATATGCAGCTAAAGAAGTTGTTTCATATGCAGCTAAAGAAGTTGTTTCATATGCAGCTAAAAAGTTGTTTCATATGCAGCTAAAGAAGTTGTTTCATATGCAGCTAAAGAAGTTGTTTCATATGCAGCTAAAGACGTTGTTTCATATGCAGCTAAAGAAGTTGTTTCATATGCAGCTAAAGACGTTGTTTCATATGCAGCTAAAGAAGTTGTTTCATATGCAGCTAAGAAGTTGTTTCATATGCAGCTAAAGAAGTTGTTTCATATGCAGCTAAAGACGTTGTTTCATATGCAGCTAAAGAAGTTGTTTCATATGCAGCTAAAGAAGTTGTTTCATATGCAGCTAAAGAAGTTGTTTCATATGCAGCTAAAGAAGTTGTTTCATATGCAGCTAAAGACGTTGTTTCATATGCAGCTAAAGAAGTTGTTTCATATGCAGCTAAAGACGTAGCGAAAAAAAAGAAATAGGCTCACACGGTTCACAAAAAATCGTTAATAAAATTATTCCTCCCAGAAAAACAACTGGTGACGGTCTATCAGATACATCTAATATCACCCTTTATAAATATGCTACACTAATTCATACATATGTCAAAAACCAATTGTAGATTTTTAAAGACAAGAAAATTTGACTTTTCTCTTTCTAAGGAGAATCACAACGGGTTCGCAGTATTCTATAATTTCTGGCGTTTTGTTCCTAATTTCAGTAAATCCAAGGTCGCATTGTAACAACTCTTGATATCTTTCACATATCACACTAAATTTTATATACTTATACAAAGTAGATATTTTATATGAAATCTTTCTTCAATAGAATTATTAAACTCATTAATTGTACAATCATAGAACATATAGAATAACTTAAAATTTCTTAAATACTTCCCAAGGTCGTAGTAATAGATTTTATTCTTTTTATCAATATATTTGATTTTGTTTATCAACTGATCACATTTGTTAAGAACTTCATCAATATCTGTTGAATTGGGTATTTATATCGAGATGTCAGGTGGAGGTGAATCACTGTCGCACCTAGATAACCTTTCTCTTAATTCAGAGAGATGAATATTGTCTTTATTAGGGTTACTTTCTTTTCTGCACTAAAATGTACATAATCAGTCGGATTAAGGTTATATCTTTTAATACGTTTATAAAATAACTTTAATTTAGTGTTAGAAATACAATCGTTAAGAATATCATTGAGCAGATTAATGATTTCCATTTTTTATAAAGAAAAGAAAAAGTTCATTCAATCATTATCTTTCATACATTTTGTCACTCCACCAACCACTTGATCTCTATCATATGTGTATACTAGTAACATTAAATGAAATTAAAATAACAGAAGTCGATATCAATGTTGGTTATACTTTATTTTACATAGTAACACTAAGTAGATGGCTTCAATACCACCTGCTATACATTTAGAATGTAGTTTTTATAATGTTCTACTATTATCTTTAATAAATATAAAGCAGGGAATTTCATGTAGGATAGTATTAACATTTTATATTCCTCCATTTATATGGTCTAAAATTTGTTTTCAATAACTCTTTAGCATAAAAAGAGCCAGTTATTTATTCCCGTTGTAAATCATGGATTTTATACGTAATAGGATTAGTTTGTAACACTTTGTCAATAACAAAAGTTTCTGAAGTCCAGTTACTAGTGTAACCTTTCTCAAAGCGTTTTTTATACTTAGCGATACGAACCTTGTCACCAACGTTATATCGGGGTTTCTTTTCACATAATTCGTCCTGAAATACTCTAGAATAAATATCCTGTTCATTTTTTTTTTACTTCCTTCAACTGGTGTCATCTTAATAGTATTGCGAAAAGTGTTATTGTATTCTTTTATTATTTGTCTAATACGTTGTAGTATTTTGTTGTATTATAAGCAGTGAAATACTTAGAAATCTTTTCTTTAAGAGTTATATTAAATCTTTCAGCTATACAGGACTTTTCTTCGTTATGTGTAGAATATAATTCTATGTTTTCTTTTATAAGTAAATTTTAAAAAGTTTTGTTATAAAATTCCGTTCCTTTATGTACCCATAACATTTCTGGTTTTCTTTCTTTAAATAACTGTTTAAAAGCATTTGTTACTTCTAATCCTGTTTTAGTTTTTAATGGTATTACGAAAGCGAATTTGCTAAAAACATCAATAACAGTTAGAAGATATTTATAATGCTTATTTTGTTTTGAGTATTTCTGCATGTCGACGAGATCTGCTGACCATATTTCATCTACCCCGAATACTACAACTTTTCTTCTAGGAAATATCTTAATTACATTTTTATGTAACTCATCACTCAATTCACTAGTTAACGGTTCGTAACCTAGTCATTTAGTCCCCAAACCTAATGTTTCCTTTGCACCAATGGCGTTCTGCACAATCCTCCTGTCTAACCATTCTGTGAATCCGTTTGTTTTAAGAGATCTTGCCAACATCTTTTTATCACAACTTATATTTTTATCTTTAAATTTAGGTGTGTCTTTATAATATATATCATGAATTCTAGATATTTCATCCACTTGATTATGTGGTTTAGAATGTGGTAAAGGATTATCATCTTTATCTAGTCTATTCTCTAACTTGGTAAAAGGTCCAGTAAATTTATGAGATGGTAAATGCATTTCTGGCATCTTGTTGATAATTCTATCTTGCAATCCTTTACATTGGTGCTTCTTTAGAAATCTAGATTTTATAATACCACATACAACGCATTTGCCTTGTAACATGTTTCTATTATTTTTTGTTATTCTTTCTTCTGGATCGGCGGTATCTGTTCTCCTTTCACATTTGAGACAATATATTCACTCCATTTTTATAAATAAATAAATGGAAAGTAGTGACGGCCTTGTGGAATATTTAAGTGTTGAAGATTTGATACTTCCTAACAAACCCTTATCAAACTATGATTTAAAGGATTCTATAAGACAATTAAAAAATTAAAAAATTCCGTGGTGTTTATCTTAGAGATGAACTTCCTTCTAAAACACGTAAGAAATCATGTGGAATAATTAATCTTGCCGACTCGTCATCACCAGGAACTCACTGGGTATGTTATTATAAAATTGATCACAAGAAATATTATTTTGATTCATATGGTATTCAACCTGTTTTAGAATTAAAATATTATCTAAATAATCCCGAATACAATATTTATCAAATACAAAATTCAGGGTTTATTTGTGGCGATCTCTGTTTATACTTTTCAAAGAAAATAACTTCTGGTTACGATTTTGATGATATAATTTTATCCTTAAAAAATGAGTAGTAATGAATTTGGATACACAGAGTCAGATGAAGAATACGATGATGATAATAAAATAATATATCCTTTTCATAGTCATCAGACGAATATTGATGATTTAGAAAAATGTAAAAGGGTTTAATAATCAAGGAAAAAAGAACGGATTATATGGTTTTAGATTAAAAAGTAATGGTATGTATGATAGAATTTAAATTAATTTATCAGATGATCTAAAATTATTTGATGAAGAAACAGTAGAAAAGAATACAAAATTGAAAAGGAACTTTGGCAGTTTCCACAAATAAAAGCTTTGTTATTATTCTTATCGCAAATAAAACTATTAATATCTTTTATTAAACAATAATGTGTATTAGTTCCATCTTCAATATATAATAAATCCACAACATGAACTTCATCTGATTTGAAATTAGAATTATATTTAGGATATTAGACTCTGCTTATCTTTTGGTTTCTCTAATGCAAATACATCAGTGGATAACCGAGGTTTTCACTTTTCAATCTTGGGAATATCGTTAAGGAGATTAGATAAACTAAACCTATCATGTTTAGTTTGTCTTCATGTTTTGCATATTTTGAAACTCTTTCTTTATTATCATCAACAGGAAATAACTGCCCAGATTGACCACAAGAAGCATTTATTATCATTAAGATTGTTTACATTAATAACATTGTGTGATCTGAATGACAGAGCTATATAAGAAAAAGCCTTTAAATAACTTGCTTCAGTTATTCTATCAAATACAAATCCGCTACCTCTTTCTTGATAACTATCAAAACCAGTTGTTAATCTATCGAAATAACTATCTATATTATTATTATTCCGGGCAGTGGACAGGTAAGCACATGTACGGAGAGTAGATGATCCCACCCTCCACGAGTGTCCTGCTGCCTTGCAGGCGGGTCTTGGTTGACCAAAGGCTAAGGGAGTTAACCCTGACAGAAAATAACAAGGCCTGGTAGGGGGCCTCAAGGTGGCAGCCCCACCATCTACCTAGGGTACAGCTAATCCCCTGCTTATCCAAAACAACCTGATTCAGAGAAGTAAAAGAAATATAACCGGCTTGATCTTTGGAACATGAACTTGGAAACGAACACGGACTATGATTTTTGAAACATGGAACGTTAGGGCAATAAATGGAAAAGAGTTTGAATTAGTTGAAAAAATGGAACAATTCAAAGCAGATATTTTGGCCATTACAGAAACAAAGAAAAAAGGACAAGGAATAGAAAATGTAGGACCGAATCATATTTTAATTTCCTCAGGGGTAGATGTCAAAGATAGAACTAGAGCAAGAGTAGGCCTTCTAGTGCATGCAAGGCATGAAATGCTACCAGAAAGATAGAAATTTATAGCCCACGGCTATTAGAGGTAAATATTAAAGCAAAAGAACGAGAGATTAAATTATTAATAGCTCATGGATCAAACGAAGACACAACTAAAGAAGAACAAGATATCTTCGAAAATGACTTACAAATAGCTGCAGAGAATCTTAAATCCAAAAAGAAAATAATGCTTTTAGGAGATTTAAACGCTAGAGTAGGCAACAATGTAGAAACAGTAGGAGGAGCAATAGGTAAAGAAGAGAGAAAACACCTTCTCCAAATGGAGAGAGAATCATAGATTTTTACCTAAAGAATAACATGAAAATAGCCAACACCTTTACCGGGTCTCGTTATTTTCTGTAAGGGTTATCCCCCTTAGCCTTTAGTCATTCAAGACCAGCATGCAAGGCAGCAGGTTGTTAATTTCTGTCAGGGGTAACTCCCTTAGCCTTTGGTCAGTCAATACCGGCCTGCAAGACAGCATGTAGTTTTCTTTCAGGGTTAATTCACTTAGTCTTTGGTCAGCCAAGACCTGCCTGCAAGGCAGGAGGAGACTCGTGGAGGGCGGGATCATCTACCCCCAGTACAGGTGCTTACCTGTCCACTGCCCAGAATAATTACAATAATAATAATAATAATAATAATAATAATAATAATAATAATAATAATAATAATAATAATAATAATAATAATAATAATAATAATAATAATGATGATGATGATAATAATAATAATAATAATAATAATAATAATGATAATAATAATAATAATAATAATAATAATGATAATAATAATAATAATAATAATAATAATAAGAAGAAGAAGAAGAAGAAGAAGAAGAAGAAGAAGAAGAAGAAGAAGAAGAAGAAGAAGAAGAAGAAGAAGAAGAAGAAGAAGAAGAAGAAGAAGAAGAAGAAGAAGAAGAAGAAGAAGAAGAAGAAGAAGAAGAAGAAGAAGAAGAAGAAGAAGAAGAAGAAGAAGAAGAAGAAGAAGAAGAAGAAGAAAAAGAAGAAGAAGAAGAAGAAGAAAAAGAAGAGAAGAAGAAGAAGAAGAAGAAGAAGAAGAAGAAGAAGAAGAAGAAGAAGAAGAAGAAGAAGTAGAAGAAGAATAGTAATAATAAGAATAATAGTAATAATGACAATAGTAACAATAATAATAATAATAATAATAATAATAATGATAATAATAATAATGATGATGATGATGATGATGATGATGATGATGATAATGATTATAATAATAATAATACAATAATAATAATAGTAATAATAAAATCTTCCTTATAGTAGCATAGCGGCGGGGCGGACTAGCTGACCTCGCGGATCGGATCTGGCTGACGGGCCGTAGTTTGGTCAATTTGCCCCCAAAAAGACGATTCACTATTCTGGTAAGGTACATTAGAAAATTTAATTGTATTTGGAACTAAGGGATGCATGTTTGTGAGCTGTTTAAACAAGCGCACAAAATTTCCCTCCTTACATTTACATCTGTCACCACGCTGCGAGCGAAGGCAGCAATAGCATGAGCGAAAACGAAACTGTTGGTGATAGCCTAAGGTCCATGCATCACTTCCACATAATTCCATTAGCCCAAGTCACGTGACAGTTGTGTTTACAGTGGCTACCCACCTCAGAGTAATTAACTAAACCATGGCTTATGCTGGCAATAGTGGTGTATGTGCTATCGTTTCATTTGTGTCCATCACAGTTCCATCCTTATCATTGGAAGAAGAAGAAAACAAGCTTTTATAAACAATGTAAAGGTGCAGATTAACTAAATCGTGTTATTAACTGTGAGAAGAAGCAGACTTTTGTCATTGTTAAGAGCAATGAAATGTGTGATAATACAAAAATGAAGGAGACAGTCGAACCATCAGAGCAAGGGTGAAGGTAGACTTGAAAAAAAAATTCCCTACAAAACATTCGTGTGGTTATGACAAAGGATGGAATAGGTCTATGTATTATACACACTAGGTCAGTTAGGTTTTTACTCCCAAGTGGTGGCCGAGCGATTAGGCTGTCGAACTGGGGATCATGTGGTGCCTGTATGCATTTGCAACTGGGTAAATTGGGGAAAATGCGTGTTAAATGTTTTTCCCCAAGGAATATAACGTCGGACATGTCTTTGCTAGGAATCGAACCCGGAACCTCATGATCCCTGGTCCGGCAGCCTAACCGCTCGGCCACTGACGGACATATTATTAATTAGTTGATAATAATATAACTCCACACTTCATTACTTTACGAGTAATGACAATGCATTGGTATGCAATCCTCACTGACTGACCTCATTAGTGGGGGGGGGGGAAAGGTAGAAGTCTCTTACTCATCATTCTTTCTTTTTTCTTCTTGCTCTGGGCCGTCTTCTTCCCAGACATCGTGTACACAAACTTGAGAATTCCCATGAAAAGAGCGTAGGTATATGTAAATGTAAGTCCTTTTGAAGACATCCCTAGGGAAGGTTTATTTTTTTCCTTGCCAAAGTCGGGGTCACTATGACCTACAAGGATGACTGGGCTTTGAAAAATCATTAAAACAATTTTTTTATTCGATTTACCCACATCCATAACTGCGATGGTCTGGTAGATTAAAAAAACCCAACTTTGCCCGTTCTGCCCTGTAAACAGCCAAGGGATCTTTGACGTACACAGAGTGTTGTGATCTGCGCATGGGAACTCATTTTTTTATCTTCCCTCTACGACACGCCTACATGGACAAGGGGGGAGGGGGAGCAGAGGTTACTCCAAAATTACTCGACAAATTTGGCAACCATCTACGACCTTTTGGTTGAGAAGCCAAAGGAGTCCCTGAAAAGAACATAAAACATATAACTGGATGTGTAAGAGCTGACCACAAAGAAGTCCTTGATTCGCGGTCGAGGGTCAATGGACATTGATTGATTGTGCCTGTTGTGCCATTTCTCGTCTGCTCCCGTTATTTCAAAGACGATACAATCAAATGTCAATTTAGCGTGAAGAGGAGTAGGTCATATTGACCTCTTGGACAGGACGCTAGCCTGTGCAGGTAATTATTCCCTTGTTTTCAGGGCATTCCGGTAAAAATAAAAAGTCCTGTAAAAGAAAACCCCAGATCACATTAGTTGTGGATGTGGTTATAATGAAATTTAATAAAAATCAAGTTAAAACTTTGTTTTGGGTACGGCTTTTTACTTTTTAAAGTTCACCCAGGTGGCGTTGCTTATGTAGAACGTGTCTCCGAAATAGATGTCCTAGATCCTGATGACCTTAAGTCCTTTTTATGTTGAACGTGTCTCTGAAATAGATGTCCTAGATCCTGATGACCTAAAGTCCTTTTTATGTAGAACGTGTCTCGAAATAGATGTCCTAGATCCTGATGACCTAAAGTCCTTTTTATGTTGAACGTGTCTCCGAAATAGATGTCCTAGATCCTGATGACCTAAAGTCCTTTTTATGTTGAACATGTCTCCGAAATAGATGTCCTAGATCCTGATGACCTAAAGTCCTTTTTATGTTGAACGTGTCTTCGAAATAGATGTCCTAGATCCTGATGACCTTAAGTCCTTTTTATGTTGAACGTGTCTCCGAAATAGATGTCCTAGATCCTGATGACCTAAAGTCCTTTTTATGTTGAACGTGTCTCCGAAATAGATGTCCTAGATCCTGATGACCTTAAGTCCTAAGAGAGTTTTAAACCCTGGAGTTGTTTGGTTTGGGATTTTTTTTTAATGAAATAGATGAAATAGCACACTGTCATCGGCAGGTAAAACCCCGGGCCGTTTGGAGGCCTACTTTGTTGAATTTACTGGGTTAAGGTAGAGTAAATTAAGTCAAACTTCATACTTAAAGTTGAGCGTATGGTAATCGGGAATAGAGTCATGATTTTCTTGGCATTTGCATAGTGTGATATATGTAGTTTGCCATTGCATTCCACCCCGCTGGTTCTTTCGCCGAGTCTGACAAACCTAGCTACCCATTTGCTGCTGGGTCGACAAGACGGCCCATAGAT
>JAXRKP010000459.1:97500-115000 GCA_037039925.1 Doris montereyensis
GTTGACAGCTCTTCCGTCGAGGAGAGCATCAAAGTCAACTTTACTAGGTTAAAATAGTTTGGGTCAGTTCATTATACCGAATAAAAATATGATTGAGCCAATCGGAAACGGGTATTTCTGAGTCTTTTCCACAATGGACATTCATTTATTACAAAGGGCAACCAAACTTATCGAATGGGAAGGAGGTTTAATAATACGTATTATCGTTATGTTTGTCATTATTTCAAAAGTACTACTCTTATTTTGATTTCATTTGATCTTATTGATTATATGTTTTTATCTGTATAAAGGGACAATGGCTGGCGTACTAATGTCATGGACATATCTTATTCACCTTATTGTGTCAGTAGTAGTGACAAAGAGGAAACAAACGGGGTCAGTGGATCGCCTCCGATAGCTAAAGGCCATGAAGCTTCTTAAACAGAAGTACGATTGGAATAAAAGGCCGGGTATTAGTGGACTTAAATCATTCAGAAGTTTTAATATAAATCACCATTGATTAGTATTGTAAAAAATCAAAGAAAATATGAGGAAACTATACTTGTAAAGAAAGAAAATACGATATACACTTGGAACTAGTCTAGACCTCCGCTCGTCTGATATTCACTGAAAAAAGAAAAAGGAAGTAACTCGGCTGTATCATTCAACAGACTACTATTGTCAAAATGGCTGCGCCTTTAGTCTTAGGAATGAATGTCATCTTTAGTGTTTTATGATATTATACAAGTAAACAAAATACATATCTGTTGCTTACTTTGCTGAGGTTTTATTTAAGACCAAGTACTTTTTAAAAATTATTATCTTTGTCTGTTGTGCCTGTAGACAGTCTAGATTTGTTTCCAGATCTCGATTTATCTCTGTTATTATTATCCAGGAGCCATGGAAGTCAAAGGCGAAATATGACAATTTCCACTTACACGTGACGTTTCGGGTATAACCCTTCGTCAGACAACAAACGAGAAATATCTATGGAATCTAGATCTAGATCTCTCTGTAACACAACTGATTGCAGAAAGGATTCAAAAGAAAAAGACATGTAAGAAACTCAGCGAGAATGGAATTTCAGAAATATGAAAATAAGTAAGTGATAAGGTGAGAAGGAGATAGATAGATAGATAGAGAGAGAGAGAGAGAGAGAGAGAGAGAGAGAGAGAGAGAGAGAGAGAGAGAGAGAGAGAGAGAGAGAGAGAGAGAGAGAGAGAGAGAGAGAGAGAGAGAGAGAGAAGAGAGAGAGAGAGAGAGAGAGAGAGAGAGAGAGAGAGATAGAGAGAGAGAGAGAGAGAGAGGCAGGGAAGAAAGAGGAGAGAACGTTTGGTGAGAGAGAGACTGGATCTATATCTTACTAGGTCTGAAAAAAGTAAGAGGGAGAGCAATCAAGGCAAACATTTACACTAAAGGTGTGAAATGTATACACATTACAAGTGTATTGATGCAATAAAGGGAACAGAGCAAAGACCTGAGAGAGAGTCAAAGTCATAATAGTTTCTCCTTAGTGATAAAATAGGATGTATTCCGTAATAGTAAGAGCATAAAAGTAACGAAAAAAAAAAATGTGCAAGATGCCTGAGAGTAGAGAGAGAGAGAGGGAGAGAGAGAGAGAGATTTTCGTAGGGGGGTGGTGGGGGCGGAGAGGGTAGAAGATGGTGAAGGGTCAGGGATAGTGGTAGCGTGTGCCCGACTATGGGAATTACTCAAGAAAATTATACAAATTGGTGGAGAGGCGTTTGAGTCATGAGAAACACCGGAAAGAAAAAAAGATAACAATCTGATCTGATTAAAATATCTTCCAGATGGACATGAATTTGGATCTATATCTTACAAAGGCCAAACATTTTTGTGCAATAAGGGAACAGAGCATTGTTAAACGACTTTACCTGAAATTCCACTAACTGATTCTTTCTGGTCATAAATAGTTTCTCCATTTTGCGTAATTAAGAAACCGTGCATAAAGTTGCTTTCGGTAACGAAAAAAAATGTGCAAAGATGCCATTGAGTAGGCTTGCACGCGGTCTGATCCCAACTTTCCGGAAAAGGAATGGACAGGGTAAGGGTGGGATATAGGGGGGGTGGTGGGGGCGGACAAAGTAGGGTAGAAGATGGTGAAGGGTCAGGGATAGTGGTAGCGTGTGCCCGACTATAGAATTACTGGGATTATACAAATTGGTTAAGACGTGCATACCATCAGGGTTGATTGTCTCAACAGCTCGGTTCGCTCTGATTTCATAGACTTGCATCGCCGGTACATGACCTGAGAATGCTTCCAGATGGAGTTCCTCGATATCCTGGTCCATTAAAATACAAAGGCACCGGCTTGCTTTAGCAGTATTCAATATCTCTTGATGGCAGAATCTGTTGGAGTCTGCAGTTTCTTTGCCATTCACATGTCTCACAACCGTTTGCACCAGGAGAATTGCCCATTCACTGTCCAGGCCTCTCTCCAGATGGACATGAATTTGTCCACATCGGATGGTGCCCGACGGCGAAGAGTCAGTAGAAGGCGACTGTGCACAAGGATATTATGAAGGCTAGTGTGTCTCTTGAAGACAATCAATGGAAAGGAAAGGAAAAACACGTTTAGTCTCGTCGCAGCGTTCACAGGTTCTTGCGGACTCTATTAATGACACTCTTCTCTTGCGGATGGTACGGAAGGATAATAGGTATGCGTTTGTCTTTTTCTTCTACGCTGTTGAGGTACAATTTTAGATCTCTGAAAGGCTTGACAAATGATGGCCTCTTTGGTAGCCTCTGTCAGGAAGAAATCAAACTTTCTTAGGCGCTTCCTCTTTCGTTGGAGGTGGAGAAATTTGAGATTCCTGGAATAGCATCTTTTTGCATCCTCGTCCTGGATACTATGCCTCCTATGCAGAAGTTTCTTCACCTCTATGACTATCTGTATCTTTGTACAATATGGTAGTTGTAATCATCAGCTAGTGCATTCGAATTTCAGATAAGCCGTTCCTCTGTTCCCTTATTGCATCGATACATTTGTAATTTGTATACATTTTGCACCTTTAGTGTAAAGTTTCCCCTTGATTGATAATAAGATACTCCCTTTCATTCATTCTCTATCATTTCTTCTTTCTAGACCCAGTGAATATATAGATCTAGTCTTATTGTTATCCTTTTTTTTGTGTTTTGTATCCCATGCTCAAAATACGCATTTCTGAATCTCTCTCTCTCTTTCTCTGTCTCTTTCTCTGTCTCTGTCTTTTCTGTCTCTCTGTCTCTGTCTCTGTCTCTGTCTCTGTCTCTGTCTCTGTCTTCTCTGATGGACATGAATTGAAAAAAAAATGTCTTCTATTCTTCTATAAATTCAGGACCAACGAGAAATCTTTCTCATTCCACTCTGGGTGTAAATTTCTCTCTCTCTTTCTCTCTCTCTGAGAACTATCTTTCTCTCTCTCTCTGTCTCTGTCTCTGTCTCCGTCTCTGATTCTGCCTCTGTCTCTGTCTCTGTCTCTGTCTCTGTCTGTCTGTCTGTCTGTCTGTCTGTCTGTCTCTCTCTCTCTCTCTCTGGGTTCTCTCATCTTCTTTCACCACCCATTCCTTCTTCGCCTCTATTTCCTCCACCTCTATCTGCTCTGCTCCTCCACATTTCCTTCGTCATCTCTATTTCTGGACCTTTTCTTACTCACATCTTTCTTCTTCGTCTCTATCCTTCACACTCTTCCTCTCAGCTCTATTGCCTCCATGAATTTCCTTCTCCTCTTCCTGCTTAGCTCTATTGCCTCCAGTGGGTTCCTTCTTCACCTCTATTTCTTCCACTTCTTCCTGCTCCACTTCTTCCTTCTTCACCTCTATTTGGGCTCTCTTCCTGGCATCCACGTCTTCCTTCTTCACCTCTATTTCCTCCACCTCTTCCTGCTCCACCTCTTTTCTTCACCTCTATTTCTGTCTTCCAGAATGGAAACAGGAGTATACAAAGTCTAGAATCGTATCATTTACAGCAATTGACAACCACAACTCACAAAATAGACATTTGATGAACAACGTGAATGAATTGCCAATTTTACAGACGTTCTTTTTTAAGATCAAAGGGAACAAAAACGAAAAAAAATTCTTCTTTCTTCTATAAATTCAGGACCAACGAGAAATTTTCTCATTCCACATTAGGTGTAAATTTCTATGTTCTTTGCTTCACTTTTTGAGAACATATCTTTACGTTCTTTTCATGGACTGGGATTACATATCTTGAGCACCCTCTTTGTCTTCACATTTCCGGAAGGACACAAAGTGGGTTCAGGATTCGTTTTTACCAACGGCACCTGTGGACATCTTCTCGTTGCATTCTGGAAATTTGCATTCACATGTCTCACATCCGTTTCTGGGAGGCCATCCTTTCAGTGGTGTTTTCAGGAAGCATTTTGCATTCACATGTCTCACAGCCGTTTGCACCAATCTGTCTTCCAGATGGACATGAATTTGTACAAAGGGGTTGTGAACATAAGCACCACATCTTCTTTTCTGGGAAGGCATTTTGCATTCACATGTCTCACAGCCGTTTGCATCAATCTGTCTTCCAAATGGACATTCATTTTTACAAGGGAACTGTGGACAATCTTCTCTTGTATTCACTTTGCATTCACATTTCTTGTTTGCATCAATCTGTCTTCCAAATGGACATTCTACAAGGGAACTGGGACAATCTTCTATATATTCACTTTGCATTCACATTTCTCACAGCCATTTGCATCAATCTGTCTTCCAAATGGACATTCATTTTCACAAAGGGAACTGTGGACAATCTTCTCTTGTATTCACTTTGCATTTGTCTCACAGCCGTTTGCACCAATCTGTCTTCCAGATGGACATGAATTTCTACAAAGTTTGGGTTGTGAGCACCACACTGTTTCCTGGGGAGGCACTTTTCTTTTGCATTCACATGTCTCACAGCCGTTTGCACCAATCTGTCTTCCAGATGGGGCACCACACTTTTCTGGGAGGCATTTTGCATTCACATGTCTCACAGCCGTTTGCACCAATCTGTCTTCCAGATGGACATGAATTTGTACAAAGGGGTTGTGCGCACCACTTTTCTAGGAGGCATTTTGCATTCACATGTCTCACAGCCTCAATCTGTCTTCCAGATGGACCTACAAAGGGGTTTGCACCACACTCTGGGGAGGATATTTTGCATTCGCATTTCTGGGAGGCATTTGCATTCCGTCTTTTGTCAGTCTGTCTTCCAGATGGACATGAATTTCTACAAAGGGGGTTGTATTTTGAGCACCACACTTTTCTGGGAGGCATTTGCATTCACATGTCTCACAGCCGTTTGCACCAATCTGTCTTCCAGATGGACATGAATTTGTACAAAGGGGTTGTGCGCACCACACTTTTCTGGGAGGCATTTTGCATTCACATGTCTCACAGCCGTTTGCACCAATCTGTCTTCCAGATGGACATGAATTTGTACAATGGGGTTGTGAGCACCACACTACCCTGGGAGGTATTTTGCATTCACATGTCTCACAGCCGTTTTTGTCAGTCTGTCTTCCAGATGGACATGAATTTGTACAAAGGGGTTGTGAGCACCACACTTCTCTGGGAGGCATTTTTGCATTCACATTTCTCACAGCCGTTTTTGTCAATCTGTCTTCCAGATGGACATGAATTTCTACAAAGGGGTTGTGAGCACAATACGTTTCTGGGGAGGCATTTGGCATTCACATGTCTCACAGCCGTTTTCCAATCTGTCTTCCAGATGGACATGAATTTTTACAAAGGGGTTGTGAGCACCACACTACCCTGGAAGGTATTTTGCATTCGCATTTCTCACAGCCGTTTTTGTCAGTCTGTCTTCCAGATGGACATGAATTTCTAAAGGGTTGTGAGCACCACACTTTTCTGGGAGGCATTTTGCATTCACATGTCTCACAGCCGTTTGCACCAATCTGTCTTCCAGATGGACATGAATTTGTACAAAGGGGTTGTGAGCACCACGCACCTGGGAGGTATTTTGCATTCGCATTTCTCGTTTTTGTCAGTCTGTCTTCCAGATGGACATGAATTTGTACATTCACACTTTTCTGGGAGGCATTTTGCATTCACATGTCTCACAGCCGTTTGCACCAATCTGTCTTCCAGATGGACATGAATTTGTACAAAGGGGTTGTGCGCACCACACTTTTCTGGGAGGCATTTTGCATTCACATGTCTCACAGCCGTTTGCACCAGTCTGTCTTCCAGATGGACATGAATTTTTACAAAGGGGTTGTGAGCACCACAGTTCTCTGGGAGGCATTTTGCATTCACATTTCTCACAGCCGTTTTCGTCAGTCTGTCTTCCAGATGGACATGAATTTGTACAAAGGGGTTGTGAGCACCACACTTTTCTGGGAGGCATTTTGCATTCACATGTCTCACAGCCGTTTGCACCAATCTGTCTTCCAGATGGACATGAATTTGTACAAAGGGGTTGTGAGCACCACACTTTTCTGGGAGGCATTTTGCATTCACATGTCTCACAACCGTTTGCACCAATCTGTCTTCCAAATGGACATTCATTTTTACAAAGGGGTTGTGAGCACCACACTACCCTGGGAGGTATTTTGCATTCACATTTCTCACAGCCGTTTTCGTCAGTCTGTCTTCCAGATGGACATGAATTTTTACAAAGGGGTTGTGAGCACCACACTTTTCTGGGAGGCATTTTGCATTCACATGTCTCACAGCCGTTTGCACCAATCTGTCTTCCAGATGGACATGAATTTGTACAAAGGGGTTGTGAGCACCACACTACCCTGGAGGTATTTTGCATTCACATGTCTCACAGCCGTTTTTGTCAGTCTGTCTTCCAGATGGACATGAATTTCTACAAAGGGGTTGTGAGCACCACACTACCCTGGGAGGTATTTTTGCATTCGCATTTCTCACAGCCGTTTTTGTCAGCCTGTCTTCCAGATGGACATGAATTTCTACAAAGGGGTTGTGAGCACCACACTTTTCTTGGAGGCATTTTGCATTCACATGTCTCACAGCCGTTTGCACCAATCTGTCTTCCAGATGGACATGAATTTGTACAAAGGGGTTGTGAGCACCACACTACCCTGGGAGGTATTTTGCATTCACATGTCTCACAGCCGTTTTTGTCAGTCTGTCTTCCAGATGGACATGAATTTGTACAAAGGGGTTGTGAGCACAACACTTTTCTGGGAGGCATTTTGCATTCACATGTCTCACAGCCGTTAGCACCAATCTGTCTTCCAGATGGACATGAATTTGTACAAAGGGGTTGTGAGCACCACAGTTCTCTGGGAGGCATTTTGCATTCACATTTCTCACAGCCGTTTTCGTCAGTCTGTCTTCCAGATGGACATGAATTTGTACAAAGGGGTTGTGAGCACCACACTTTTCTGGGAGGCATTTTGCATTCACATGTCTCACAGCCGTTTGCACCAATCTGTCTTCCAGATGGACATGAATTTGTACAAAGGGGTTGTGAGCACCACACTTTTCTGGGAGGCATTTTGCATTCACATGTCTCACAACCGTTTGCACCAATCTGTCTTCCAAATGGACATTCATTTTTACAAAGGGGTTGTGAGCACCACACTACCCTGGGAGGTATTTTGCATTTGCATTTCTCACAGCCGTTTTCGTCAGTCTGTCTTCCAGATGGACATGAATTTTTACAAAGGGGTTGTGAGCACCACACTACCCTGGGAGGTATTTTGCATTCACATGTCTCACAGCCGTTTTTGTCAGTCTGTCTTCCAGATGGACATGAATTTCTACAAAGGGGTTGTGAGCACAACACTTTTCTGGGAGGCATTTTGCATTCACATGTCTCACAGCCGTTTTTGTCAGTCTGTCTTCCAGATGGACATGAATTTCTACAAAGGGGTTGTGAGCACCACACTTTTCTGGGAGGCATTTTGCATTCACATGTCTCACAGCCGTTTGCACCAATCTGTCTTCCAGATGGACATGAATTTGTACAAAGGGGTTGTGCGCACCACACTTTTCTGGGAGGCATTTGCATTCACATGTCTCACAACCGTTTGCACCAA
This sequence comes from Doris montereyensis, assembly GCA_037039925.1. Taxonomy (NCBI): domain Eukaryota; kingdom Metazoa; phylum Mollusca; class Gastropoda; order Nudibranchia; family Dorididae; genus Doris; species Doris montereyensis. Next base: position 105,513 of record JAXRKP010000459.1, read on the forward strand.
TCTGTCTTCCAGATGGACATGAATTTTTACAAAGGGGTTGTGAGCACCACACTTTTCTGGGAGGCATTTTGCATTCACATGTCTCACAGCCGTTTTTGTCAGTCTGTCTTCCAGATGGACATGAATTTGTACAAAGGGGTTGTGAGCACCACAGTTCTCTGGGAGGCATTTTGCATTCACATTTCTCACAGCCGTTTTCGTCAGTCTGTCTTCCAGATGGACATGAATTTTTACAAAGGGGTTGTGAGCACCACAGTTCTCTGGGAGGTATTTTGCATTCACATGTCTCACAGCCGTTTTTGTCAGTCTGTCTTCCAGATGGACATGAATTTGTACAAAGGGGTTGTGAGCACCACAGTTCTCTGGGAGGTCGTTTGCATTCGCATTTCTCACAACCGTTTTCGTCAGTCTGTCTTCCAGATGGACAAGAAATTCCACATGCAATGGGTAGACAATTTATTGGAGAATCCCTACATTTGCAGGCACGGCACCCATTTCGATCGGTGACATGTTCAGTGCCAAATGGACAGTCACGTGGGCAGTGTGAACCGTAACCTGAGCATAAGCAGTCACATGTTTGGCATCCATTCTCATCTACCTTGTACTTGTTACATGGAAGGAGACGATATGGACATCGTAACTGCGCACAGACTGGATTGCAACCATCGGGATAATAAAAACATCTGAGTGGAATGGTGTGCCTGTAGATGGAAGACAAAAGACAAGATGCTAATAATAGAAATGAACATGTAAGTGACATTCATTTGCACACAGTAAGCATGGAAAGAAGGATTCTGGGTATCATTTATCATGTGTCTATTGCTTTGCCTTTACTTTGTACGTCTGTAAACGTCGGCTGAAAGATAGGTTTCATTTATTTGCTTTCACATAATGCAACTGAAGTAATTTGAACTAATAATCAGTAAGACAATATATAGGCTTCTGGTTGGAAGAAAAACCATAAACAGAAATACTAAAAATTCAAATATGCATTGGCGTTCTGATAATGCTAGGGTCAAACATCGTGTGGAGGAGATAAGAAAGGAAACACCAACGGAAAGACGTCGACAAAGGTGGAAGAGCAACAAAAACATGGTTGTATTGATTGTGCAAACGAAAAAAAAAAATAACCTAGAATCTTTCAAGCTGACTGACAACTGTTAAATACTCTGCAAATGGTAAAAAATAGTTGACGTTATTTGTCAGGTTTGCTATTGCATGAGAAGTTGGAAATTATTCATTGCAACGCTCGACGGAATTAGCAACGCAATACAAGTACATTTTATGTCGAGAGTCAGGATAACGATACGAATGATCGAAAAACAGCTTTTGAGATGAAAAATTACAGGAAAATAGTGAATCCATCATGGAAAGTCAAAGTTAAAAAAAATGAAAGAGAAAACACTCAGAAGAATGGACATGATAACGATGACACTCGTTTGTAACATCAATAAAAAATATTCGAAGATATATTAGACGCCTCAAACATTACCAGACTCTTGAGAAACTATATATTTTTTAAACAAGAATTGAACACAGAGGGAGACAAAATAGACGGTGAGGGCAAGATGGAGAAGATTGGCTGAGGAAACACTACAATAGAGGCATGTCGAATGCTAACATATCGTGTGCTTTTACGGAAACATGTTACGGAAGCAGCACCTAATGAATGGTTTAGCTACGGATGATGATGAGTACAGATTTTAAAATTACAATTTCACCAATAAAATTAGTCTACCTTTCCAGGAGGGGGTGTGTGTTGGCCTTTTTATCTTCCTACATTTCTGAAATCTCAATTTCCGATCGGTGATAAACTTTAAATCTATAGTAAACATGTCGGTGTTAAACACAAAGTGGTTGAACTGTGACAGGCACATTTTTTCCAGGGGTCACACACATGTATAATCAGCCAGTTTACGCAGGTCTAAACATGATATCGTTTTCAGATGAACGTATCATCGCTTTTACTCCATACACACCATGATTTTGAGTTTTTTCCATCTTGAATAATTACACGACTCACATATACATATATTTTACGGCATAGCGTTTCACGCTGTCATAGGTTCCCAAACCACTCAACAAACCGGTCTGAAATTTCACAAGTGGTTTTGGCTTTCATCAGTTCGTGTTCTAGGCATAAAATCATTTGAATTAGTGTTTTCTTTCATGATGTTGTATTTGCAAATGACGATTTATTTTCGGTAAAGCCTGTTTAAGAAAATCGACAGTAGATTCGATATTCCCTTCAGACTTCCGTCACAAAGATGACTCTGGATATATCACACAATCCATTCAGGGATGTAATATCTCCCCGGACACTCTAGATCTAGATCTAGATGTCATCATTGTTGCAGTTTCTAAGGACACTTAATATTTACTGTCCAGAAGTTTTAAGGAAAATTGTCATTCGACCGAGGACACAATGGTACACGCCCAGAATTCGAGAGGCAAAACATGAACTTCACCGTGCAGAAAAAAAAACATGGAGGAAGACAAAGATTGAAGTGCACAAATAAATTTACATCGAAGTCAAAAACAGACGGAACAGTATGATCAACGATACGCGTACATAATTTCTGAAGGATCAGCTAACATTGTGCAGTCAAAATACTACAAACCTGGTCAAAACCCTAAAAGGGCTTCAAGAAGCCGGGGAATCATAAGCAGAGCAACACCCCAACCAAGTGAACTGGCACAGCGATTAGCAGACTTTTTTTTTACTTAAAGATCCGTGACATCAGGACGTTTCTGGACACCATACCCTGCGCGCTACCAATTGACGTAATACCAGTTTTGGAAACCTCGGGAAGTTTTAACACCTTGAGGCCAGTAACAGAAATGAAAGTTCAAATGATCCTTAGTTCTATTATAAACAGCTTCAATATTGATTATCATATGTATGCTGATGACATCCAGCTCTATTTCCCATTTTGTATCGATGATGGAATGTGTGTTACCAGAAAGGCTGAAAAATGTGTTATAGCAATTAAGTCATGGATAATATCCAATAAGCTATTTTTGAATGAGGACAAGACTGAAATTATGCAATTGAGCAAGAAAACTTTGAGTAAAAACGTTTTTGTTAAAATAGCAGAATCAAGTATTGATGTTACATGTAGGCCTAAATATGTTCGAAATCTTGGTTGTTATTTAGATCATGAACTTACTTCTGATTATAGAACATGTTACGAAAACAATTCAGAGCTGCAATGTTCATTTGAAGAATATTAGCAAGATACGACCAAGCAACAACAAAAATACTTGTTATATCACTTATTCTTAGTCGTATTGATTATTGCAATGCTCTCTAAAATATGCATCAAAATATTGATTCAGAGATTGAAAACACTTCAGAATAAGGCGGCTAGGCATTAGCTTAACTAAAAAAGTGAACCAATTACGCCAGCATTAAAAGAACTACACTGGCTTTCAGTAAGTTACAGGATATGTTTTAAGATCTTTTGTTACTGTTACAAATGTTTAAATGGTCTTACCCCATCCTATTTACAAGAGCTGGTTAGTTTTTACCAACCTAAAAGAATATTAAGATCATCAAATCCCCCTTAATCACCATGCCAACTAAAAGATCATATTTTATTGAAAAGTTATTCAGCCATGCTACTCTTTCAAAACTAGAAGCAGCCCTTCATTTCAATTTTTTTTTAAGAATCTTAAGACTGAACTTTTATGAGAGCTTTTTGTTTCTCTTAGGTAACAAGCTGTTTTATTAAACTTTTAGTGGGGTTTTTTAACTGTAACTAGCATAATGTTTTGTTTTGTTTTGTTTTGTTTTGTTTTGGGTTTTTTTGTTTTGTTTTTTTGTTTTTTTTGGGGTTTTTTTTTTTTTTTTGGGTTGTTGTTTTTTTTTTTGGGGGGGTTACTGTGCATTTTATGTAATCTGTAATTGTGTCAATGCTATTTTACTGTAAAGCGCCATCGAGCATTTCGGTGGATGAGACGCGCTCATTATTATTATTATTAAGGTCTAGGATTCTAAATCCAAGTCTAGATCTAGAGCTAGATTCTATAAAAAAATAAATATATTTTTCATGTCTAGATCTAGGTTAGAACTAGATTTCTAGAGCTAGATCTCAAGATCTAGAATCTCACTGAAGTTGGGACTCAAGGCTTTTAAAAATAGGGAGTGATTATTGGGACCCTTGGTGGGAATAAACATTTTGTCAATTCAGACCCGGTTTCTTCCTCGGGCCTGCTGATCTCGGCCCGCGATCTCGTGCGAGACGAGAACACGATTTACGCGCCTATAGTTGTGCGTCACCTACTTCCGTTCTCAGTTTTCAGAATTCTCAGTTCTTACTTCTCGATTCTCACTCATTGCTAGATCTAGATCAATTCAATTCAATTCAATTCAATTGGATTCAAGATCAATTATGGAAATAAGAAAAAAGTTTGAAAATTTCGACGAATTTCAACGGACACTGCTTCAGTATGAACAAAAACATGTTACCAAATTTGTTTTGGTTAAATCTTGAGAAAATTCGGCCCACCGACACGTTGTTCGAGAGATTTAAATAAGTCGTTCTCCGGTATCAATGCAAGCAAGGCCACTGCACCAAGGAAACATGTTCAAAAGAAGAACGTCCTGTGCAAAGGTTTGTTTTTAAGATTTAATCTAGAGATATCTAGATCTAGATCTACAATCTATCATCTATCTAAATCTACTTGATATTAGCTAGAATACTATTTAGCTAGATTAGAAGAAGAAGACAATAGTCTATGACATGGAAGGACTTGAAGAATAGATTTAAGAGTTAAGAGATCTGATTCTAGAATAGATCTAGATCTAGATTAGGAGAGATTAGATTGGCATAGCCATATCTTACTGAATGATACTGGCCAAGGTTTCCGCCACTCTAAATAAAGTCTAGAAAGATCTATCTATCTAGAATCTAAATCGATTTAATTTGTATGTTTTGGTTTGATTTTTTGCCCCAGATCCTTCAAAGTGGGCTGTCCTGTCCAGTTGAATGTCCGCCTAAATCGCCCCCACCAGAAGCCTTTTTGCGTAGAGGATTACAACAAATACATGAGAGGAGTTGACCAATACGACCAGGTGTCCGGCTACTACCCGTACAGGTCATGCAAATGGTACCAAACTCTTTTTCATTATTTGGTTGAAACCTGCTTGGTAAATTCCTTTATCCTTTTTAAATCCAAGAACCCCCAAAACACTGTTACCACCAAGCACTTCAGGAGCAAGTCTCATCATAGACCAAACTCCTCGTCGTGCAGTTGAGAAACGTTCTCAACTGAACCCTGCCTCTGCGGCTCGAATCCTTGCCCCTCACTAACCTGCTAAACTGTAAGGTCTGTAAGGAAATAAAAATGAGGACACAGACACGATTTTTCTGTCAGTTATGCGGTGTAGCTCGTTGTGTCCACCCTTGTTTGGGGATTTACCATACAAATTGAAAAATAAAGAAAAACCAATGCCAATTTGTTTTTAATACCAAGTTTATTCATTCATTTAACATTTTCAACCATAAAACATTTTTTTTTTTCATCTTTATTTCAATAGAAATGGCAAAGAATGCCATGTAATAATGAATGTATGCATATTAATGAACTTTCCAAGATGGCGGTCATTGTCATGTGACCTTATTTACATATTCAATCATTTTTATATGTAGCTTGTCCCTCCCTCTGGCCGTCCTGAAAATTTCATTGCTTTATCATGTGTGGTTACAAAGTTATGATTGTTTACATATAAAACCTAAAATTCCATTTTAAAAACTTAAGCACTGGGGATTACATAGGGAGCGAAATGGCTTAGCGGGTTAAGGGTTAAGTGAGTGAAATTCTCTTTAATTTGATATATCATTTATATTATATTTGAAACATTAGAAAGTGATTTATCTAAACCCTTTTAATTCGTCGAAATTAACCTAATTTTGTATTGATTGATTGAGTATACCCAGTGAACCATACGCGGTTATCTCAGGTTTTTAGTTTTAACCAAACAACAGTCAGGAAGAGAAGTAAGACAATAGAGCATAGACGGACGGTGGGATAGAAGACGAAAGCAAGAGAAAAAGTAATGCCGTCCATATATAACCCTAACCCTAATTTTGTATTTTTTGCTAGACTTCAAACATGTTACTTTCATTGCTCATTTTACCCACATTACTAATTTGTTTGTAGAATGAATAAGTTGCCAATGTCTATTATGGTCTATATTAACTTAATTTCTTAAAACTGACCATGCGTTACGACATTTCAAAAATCCTCCTTTTCTGCATATTTGCAAATTGTGTTACCTTGTTCAAATTTGTTTTGACAACATGATGATATATTTCAAAAAAATGTATGTATTGTATTCCCCTTAAAATTCTCTTTAATTTGACCCATGATTTATTAATATTGAGTTGAATTTAAGTATCCTAAATGTCTTTTAAATTGGTCCAAATGTTTTGTACTTTTCCGTAAAAACTCAGTGTCCGAAAGCCATTTTCGACGCATGTTTTTTTCATTTTTGCAATGCTCTTTTCTCCATTAAAAAAATGAGCTTTAAGTATGTATTGGTGTCTCTTTATTAAGCAAGTGTTGTTATGTTGCATGCATTTTTGTGAATTTCGTGTGTGTCTGAATATGCTAATGTAGTAGTTGTTGTAGCTATGATGATGGTGTAGTTGGAGTGGTGATGGTGTAGTTGTTGTGGCTGTGATGATGGTGTGAGAGTGGTGATGGTGTAGTAGTTGTTGTGGCTATGATTATGGTGTAGTTGGAATGGGGATGGTATAGTAGGTGTTGTGGCTGTGATGATGGTGGGGTTGGAGTGGTGCTGGTGTAGTAGTTGTTGTGACTGTGATGATGGTGTAGTTGGTGTGGTGATGGTGTAGTAGTTGTGACTGATGGTGGTGTAGTGTAGTAGTTGTTGTGATGAAATTGGAGTACTGGTGGTGTATGCTTGGGATTGGGAGCAATCACCTTTATGAATTCAATAACCTCAGCCTAGATCTGGGCATTCTAATTGAAATAGATACTAAGACCAACCAACCCAACCCCACAAAGTGAAAATCTACTGTAGCCTATACCAGCACTATTAGGCTACAGGGTGATCCATCTCGAACGCAACCCAACCCAACGCTTACAAACAATGAACTAGATCTAGAAGCGGACGGCATGTAGACATGGCATGTCAAGAAATAGAAATAAACTGACATTAATTAACACCAGTCATTCGCTCGACGTGCGACCTGGGGACCGAAAATAATCTAGATCTAGATCTAGCTCTAGCTTTAACTTTTTTATTTAGATTCTTAGTTCTAGGTCTAGATTCTAGATTTAGATTCTTGAGCTGGAGTTAGATCTATTTAAAATGCATTATAAAGAGGATCTATGTAGACGAGAGAATGTAGATCTGTCCTGACACTCTAGATATGTGTATGGACACTTATTTAGTGTCACAATGTTAAGTTTTAGTAATCTAATCTAAGGAGGTGTTCCAAACTGAGTAACCAATGTGAGACCGAGAATCTACAATTTTATAATTATTTAGATAAAGCGGGCTAGCTCTAGCTAGATCTAGATCTAGATCTAGATAATATGTAGATCTAATTGACTCAAATTGAGTCAAAGTTTTTCAAGATCTAGGATTCTAGATCTCGAGCTAAATCCAATAAACAATTATTTGTTTATGTCTATATCTAGATCTAGAGCTAATCTAGATTGGAGACTCGAGGTTTTTTTCTAAAATAATCTAGATCCTAAATCTAGATCTAGATTTACATCCGATGTAGATTCTCTATCTAGCTCTAGCTTTTGTTTTTCTTTTCTTTGTTTTTTAACAATTCTTAGTTCTAGATATCTAGATCTAGATCGTGTTCTAAAACTCGAGTTAAATCTGTTTAGAATGCATTATAAAAAGGATCTATGTAGATAAAAGAATCTAGATCTAGATCTAGATCTATGTACTTAATCTATTATGTTTAGACAGATGTAGACGAGCTCTAAATCTACCTCTAGAAATCTAATGAAAGCCTAGGTACATTCATTTCATCATAAGAACCCGGCCCTCGGGAAACAGAAACAACGGGTTCTTAAGCAGACTGGTATCAATCAAGTGGCTTTAAAGGTTGAATAGCGCACAAGTCAAAATATTGAAAACACACACACATTAGAAATAGGCTACCAAAACAAAAAAAGTTTTCAACCTGGGTGTTTCTATGCCAAAAGCTATGCAAAACAGGCCATGCAGATCTAGGAATAGAGTTACAAAGCTGAGAACTCACGAGAGAAAAAACAGTAAGACTAAGAGACACAAAACTTGCTGCAATCTGCTTCACTGAACTATTAAATAATGATAATAAAATTTGCATTTTAGTGAATATTTGGCTATAATGTATAGATCTACATGTATAGACCTAGATCTACATCCAATGTCTGAAATGTATGCCGTTTGTTGGGTTTTTTTTTACTAAGTAGGGAGCTCTTGACTTATTTTAATACCACGTTTTATCTCAAAGTCCATGGAATTTCATAGAATTATAGGGCTTTCTTTCCCAATGATACCTGATATGCCTGTGTCATTCACATATTATTATAATCAGGAAAATGTAGACCTACACACGCATGCCAACCAACCGTTTTACATCAATCATAGAAAAGCTAATTATATAAGAGTGTCAAATGTGATATGACCATCTAGAACATTTGAATGATTTCAGAGGACCACTTCCTTTCTCTTCTTTCATGTAAAGACTTTTAGTTTGGTAACTTGGAGACAGACAGAATGTGTGCATTCAAATACCTCATTAGTGTAAATAATAATATTACATTCTGACGATAGAGAGAAGGTAGTGTGCGCGAATCACAACAATCTGTGCACGTTAAAGATCCGTTGGCAGTTTACAGGGTAGTCAGGGCAAAATCAAACACACTACTAAAATCCCTGACATCGCATTTGTTGTGAATGTCAGTAAAATCAAAATCATAATCAAACTCAGGTTTTCACTTCAGGTCTAGCAACTCTTCTCAGTATTTTAATGTCTGATATTCCCTACAGAGATTTTCGGACACCACAACAAAAACGTTACCTTCTACTTGCACGCCAGTATGTAGAGCTAGGAGAACCAGTACAGCAGATGGCACAATTGCCTTCATGGTAAACGATTCTCTTTTCTTCCTATCTGTGGTAGGAGTAAGTGGAACTTGTCACTTTAAAGTAGAAATGATACTTTCGACCAGACAGTTTTCTGGCTAGATGTTACTGGTGCTTTGACTTCCAGAACGCCGTATATACCCGCTGAACAGATGCTTGACTGTAGATCCGGTTGGTGTGTAAATAATGGAAAGTACAAGAGAGGCGGGGGGTGGGGGTGGAATGCATATATGAATGCTTGCATTTGCACTCTACTTCCCGGACTTCCTGATGACGTGTATATTGCCTCCCACCTATTCCTATCGACAGGTGAATATTTAAATGTAACAGTTTAAATAAACATTTTAACTTGGTACAGTTTCTA
>JAXRKP010000459.1:120000-162500 GCA_037039925.1 Doris montereyensis
CCATTGAGTCATTCTAAAACATACCATTGAGTCATTCTAAAACATACCATTGAGTCATTCTAAAACATACCAATGAGTACGTCTAGAACATGCCCTTTAGTCATTCTAAAATATACCATTGAGTCATTCTAAAACATACCATTGAGTCATTCTAAAACATACCATTGAGTCATTCTAAAACATACCATTGAGTCATTTCAAAAAACATACAATCTTTGAGTTATTCCAAAACATATAATTGAGCCGTTCTAAAACATACAATTGAGTCATTCTAAAACATATAATTGAGTCATTCTAAAACATATAATTGAGTCATTCTAAAACATATAATTGAGTCATTCTAAAACATACAATTGAGTTATTCTAAAACATATAATTGAGCCGTTCTAAAACATACAATTGAGCCATTCTAAAACATACAATTGAGTTATTCTAAAACATATAATTGAGCCGTTCTAAAACATACAATTGAGTTATTCTAAAACATACAATTGAGTTATTCTAAAACATACAATTGAGTTATTCTAAAACATACAATTGAGTTATTCTAAAACATACAATTGAGTTATTCTAAAACATACAATTGAGTTTATTCTAAAACATACAATTGAGTTATTCTAAAACATATAATTGAGCCGTTCTAAAACATACAATTGAGTCATTCTAAAACATACAATTGAGTTATTCTAAAACATATAATTGAGCCGTTCTAAAACATATAATTGAGCCGTTCTAAAACATACAATTGAGTCATTCTAAAACATACAATTGAGTTATTCTAAAACATATAATTGAGCCGTTCTAAAACATACAATTGAGCGGTTCCAAAACATACAATTGAGCCATTCCAAACCATACATTTAAGCCGTTCTAAAGCATACAATTGAATCATTCTAAAACATACAATTGAGCGGTTCCAAAACATACAATTGAGCCATTCCAAATCATACATTTAAGCCGTTCTAAAGCATACAATTCAGTCATTCTAAAACATACCATTGAGTCATTCTAAAACATACAATTGAGCCGTTCTAAAAGATACAATTGAGCCGTTCCAAATCATACAATTGAGCCATTTAAACCATACAATTAAGTCATTCTAAAACATACAATTGAGCTGTTCTAAAACATACAATGGAGCTGTTTTAAAACATTCAATTGAGCCGTTCTAAAACATACAATTGAGCAGTTTTAAACCATACAATTCAGTCATTCTAAAACATACTATTGAGTCATTCTAAAACATACAATTGCGCCATTCTAAAACATACAATTGAGCCATTCTAAAACATACAATTGAGCCGTTCCAAAACATAGAATTGAGCCATTTTACACCATACAATTGAGTCATTCTAAAACATACCATTGAGTCATTTTAGAACATACCATTGAGTTATTCTAAAACATAATATGCCGTTCTAAAACATACAATTACGCCATTCTAAAACATACAATTAAGCCGTTCTAAAACATACAATTGAGCCATTTTAAAACATACAAATTGAGTCATTCTAAAACATACCATTGAGTCATTCTAAGACATACCATTGAGTCATTTTACATTTAGTTATTCTAAAACATACAATTAAGTCATTCTAAAACATACAATTATGCCATTCTAAAACATAAAATTAAGCCGTTCTAAAACATACCATTGAGTCATTCTAAAACATACAATTATGCCATTCTAAAACATAAAATTAAGTCATTCTAAAACATACCATTGAGTCATTCTAAAACATACCATTGAGCCATTCAAAAAACATACACTTGAGCCATTCTAAAACATACCATTGAGCCGTTCCAAAACATACAATTGAGCCGTTCCAAAACATACAATTGAGCCGTTCCAAAACATACCAATGAGCCGTTCCAAAACATACAATTGAGCCATTCCAAAACATACCAATGAGCTGTTCCAAAACATACAATTGAGCCGTTCCAAAACATACCAATGAGCCGTTCCAAAACATACAATTGAGCTGTTCCAAAACATACAATTGAGCCGTTCCAAAACATACAATTGAGCCGTTCCAAAACATACCAATGAGCCGTTCCAAAACATACAATTGAGCCGTTCCAAAACATACAATTGAGCCGTTCCAAAACATACAATTGAGCCGTTCCAAAACATACAATTGAGCCGTTCCAAAACATACCATTGAGTCCTTCTAAAACATACCAATGAGCCGTTCAAAAACATACCATTGAGTCATTCTAAAACATACCATGGAGCCATTCAAAAAACATACACTTGAGCCATTCTAAAACATACCATTGAGCCGTTCCAAAACATACAATTGAGCCATTCTAAAATATACCATTGAGTCATTCTAAAACATACCATTGAGTCATTCTAAAACATACCATTGAGCCGTTCCAAAACATACAATTGAGTCATTCTAAAACATACCAATGAGCCGTTCAAAAAACATACACTTGAGCCATTCCAAAACATACCATTGAGCCGTTCCAAAACATACAATTGAGCCGTTCCAAAACATACAATTGAGCCGTTCCAAAACATACAATTGAGCCGTTCCAAAACATACAATTGAGCCGTTCCAAAACATACCATTGAGCCGTTCCAAAACATACAATTAAGCCGTTCCAAAACATACAATTGAGCCGTTCCAAAACATACCATTGAGCCGTTCAAAAAACATACACTTGAGCCATTCTAAAACATACCATTGAGCCATTCAAAAAACATACACTTGAGCCATTCTAAAACATACCATTGAGCCGTTCCAAAACATACAATTGAGCCATTCCAAAAGATACAATTGAGCCATTTTAAAACATACAATTGAGCCATTCCAAAAGATACAATTGAGCCATTCCAAAACATACAATTGAGCCATTCCAAAAGATACAATTGAGCCATTTTAAAACATACACTTGAGTCATTCTAAAACATACCATTGCTTTGTTCTTATCGTTTCAGAAAAGGGCATATTTGTCTCTCCTTTGTTGAATTTCTTCTCTCCGCTCTCATTTCATCTTCTTTCCTGTTTTTTCTCCCGACATCACACTGTGTGACGTCAATATGAGTGTTTAGAAGTTTGATCATTTGTTGCCTGACATACCTAAAACGAAACGTGTTATATCATTTATTTTATTTCATGAAGTTACCATAATGTATTGCAATTTGATTCATTATATTGTTGCTATTCTGTGTTCCTCTGAAGACAAAACGATGGTTAAGTTTTCTTTCTTTAAATTGTAAATGAAATCATGCCGTATAATATGTTGTGTTTTTTACTTTCTGTCATCTAAGCAAACTGAATACATACATACACACATACATACATAAAACATACAACATACATATATACATACAAACAAACAAACAAACAAACAAAAATACGCACATACATACATGCATACATACATACTGTATGGACGGATTGCAAATAATTATTACATGCGCCTAGAGCTGTCGTAATATGGGGAGTGGGCGTTATAGAAATGAATTATATCATTATTATTATCATGCAGACATAAACAAAAACTATAAATGATACGATTACGTATAAACAGATGTATATGTGGATGAATGCTTTCATCATTGTTGGTGCCAAGGAACAAGTGGAACGTTCTATGTCGTGTTGTGTTTTAAAACTTTATGTTTAGTTTATGTGCTTATTTGTTGTTACCGTTTATTCAAAGACGTAAAGGATTTCAGTTATAGAATAAGATAAGATAAAATAAGATAAAATAAGATCTTTATTCGTCCAAACGGAAATTTGCTCTAGTCACGTTTCAAATCAAAATGAATAAATTACAATGCAATTCATCTCTTTCACTTTGCATTCTCTCTTTCATCCTCTATTTCACGACTAAAATCAATACATTACAAAACCGGTGCTTTATAGATATGGACAATATCAAAACCATTATGATTATGTTGTATAAATATAAGTATAGATATGTTTTAAAATCTTTTGCAAAATGGTTATCGCAGATATAAATCGTTTAAACAACTTGCATTTATAATATAAATACAAGTGTAAATAAACTTTCTAAATAGATGTAATTCCTTAATATATTTCTTTTAAAAATTTGAATTATTGTAAAGATGGATTTCTAGTCCGTGTCCCCGTACAAGTGCAGACTCACTGACTGTACATCATTTATCTTATCTGGGCCAGAAGATATATTTACATTGATACTAAGCATGCACTTCATAACTTCATCTTCACGCCAATTCTTAGGTCAATAGTTTTTTCAAATGCCTTCTCATTCAATATGGGTTTTTTTAAATTTGTTGTTGTTCTTCTCTAAAATTATGGCAATCAAATCTGGCATAAACCTTTTTTAGCTCATTCACATATTCACTTTCATTCTCCACATTCATACTTGATTTAACCGATTCATAGCCTGTCATTTTCTTCATTCCCTTCTCTGTTTGTTTTGATTTCCCTGATTCAAAATAGGATTCAATTTAATCTTCGTATTTTTGTTTACATTCTTTAATCTTAAGTTGTATATCCCTAGTGATTGATTTAAGTCTATCCTTGGTGTTTTCTTTGAATTTCTTTTTCTTGTTAACAATTACCTCCCTTAATTCTCTGCTAACCCATTGCTTATTATTTGGGTATACTTTAATTCTTCTTGAAAGGAAACCTGATCGCCCTTCTTTGGTGGAGGTGGGTAGTTGGCGGGTTAATTCTTGTTGAAAGGAAACCTGGTCGCCCTTTTTGGTGGAGGTGGGTGCTTGGCGGGTTAATTCTTGTTGAAAGGAAACCTGGTCGCCCTTCTTTGGTGGAGGTGGGTGCTTGGCGGGTTAATTCTTGTTGAAAGGAAACCTGGTCGCCCTTTTTGGTGGAGGTGGGTGCTTGGCGGGTTAATTCTTGTTGAAAGGAAACTGGTCGCCCTTCTTTGGTGGAGGATGTGGTTGACGGATCTGTTATATTGGGCATAAATGAACAGTGAATTCAATTATTTACGTACTTCTGTATAAATCCGCCATTTTTTAAAATTACTATGAAACTGTCTTTTTGTGTCTTATTGAGTGATGTCGCAATGTTACTTTTTACTTATCCTAGTGGTGCTTGGGCAGCACATAAGGTCGACACAGTGGATCACCATTGAACACGATCAGATGCCAGTTTTGTCATCTTCCCCCACGTCCATCCCTGGGTCTTCATCTCGTATTCGATGCTTCTCCTCCAGGATTCTAGCGGGCGACCTCTCTTCCTTGTTCCCTGAGGGGTCCATCTGAGGGCTATTTTAGGATGGCATCAGCATTCATCCTAAGGATGTGACCTGTCCACTTCCATCTTCTCTAGCTCACAATCTGGGGGTGTTGACTCCAGTGATGTTCTTTCTTGAAGGTTGTTGTTTGATATCGTGTTTGGTCAAAATATTTTGAGGATCTTTCTGAGACATTTGTTTTGAAATGTGTCCAGCTTTCTGCAGATGTTATTTGTTGTTTTCCAAGAATGAGCACCATATTTCGCAAAGTTACATATTATATTTCCATAACTTTGTGTACATATTTCCTACTTGTTTTCCTTCATACATTGAAGGTTATCCTGAACATGAAGTGTTTATGGATTTGGTGAATAGCATAAATCCAAACGACAGTTATGTATTGAATCTGATGATGAGTATGTCCCAAGCCATCACAGCAGTTCTTCTTCTTCATAATAACTGCCCAACTCAATTCTTAAGTACAAGAAGTATTATGAAGTTGCGCATATTTTGATTGAACCTAAAGTAGTGATCCAATTCTGGCTTGAAAGTGATGTGTTTAATTCTGTTTTTAAAATCTTCAGTATTATTGCTGAGTTTTATTTCTGTTGTCAGCCCATTCAACAGCCTTGCTGTACTAGAGTAAAAGGAGTGCAGGTGACAATCAATATTTGAAGATGGAACCATGTATGTTTGACAGCCTGATCTGGTTGTTCTTGAGTCAAGATTAAGCTCATCTAATGGAATACTTTTCTGACAGTTGTGATGATTACAATCCAAAGCGAAAAACAACTGCTAAGTATCAGAAAGTCCGTGTTCAATCTCAAGTGTACAATGATCAGAACAACAATATACCGCTTTATCAAGTTTGTGATCAAATTAGGACAGACAAGGAGAAGGTTGCACAAGAGGAAGATGAAGAAATACTGTCTCTCAGATGTTTGGCCAACCTTAAAGGAAGGAACAAAGAGGATCAATGAACGGCCTGGTGGATTGTGATTGAAATATCATTGCTGTTAGAGGGTAAGGCAACAAAACGGTTGACGTAGTATTATCATTGTTGGCTGGCAATATGCCAATTCAAACAATTGGAGATACGAACAAAAAGAAAGAAAAAAACCCCAGAAAAGATGAAGGTTGCTTGTCCTGCAGTTAATAACTGTTGTAACAAAATAATTATGGGCGGAGTTGATATGCTAGACAAGGCCAAAATGAAAACAATGAGGTGATACATCTACATCTAAATTTTCTATCACTCCGTAAACATGGCCTTGGTGACAAGGTGGATGTGTTACCGCCGCCATTGTTAGCTCCTCAATTTGATTTAATTTTGATTAACCCACATCCCCAACTAAAGGTGATCTCGGGATTTTAGGTAGATTTTTAATCTTGCCTGTACTACCCTGTACAGCCAAGGGATCTTTAACGTGCACATATAGTTGTGATCTGCACACGGGACCTCCTTCTTATCGCACGTCTTCGATGGAACTAACTGGGGTAGATTTTGCTCGAAAACACTTGACAAAGTTTTTCAACCGTTGGAAGGGCTCGGACCCACTATTATTGGGTTGAGAGGCCGACACCTTGCCTCTGGACTATTGAGTCCTCATGGGCGGAGTTGATTTGCTAGGTTCTCTGATTTTTTTTCTGCACAAGGCCGAAATCAAAACAAGGAGGTTGTACAAATACACCTACATTTCTACCACTCTGTAAACATGGCTTTGGTTACAAGATGGATGTGGTATCGCCATTATTGTACAGACAAACAGTGAGGCAAGAGGCATGTCGAAAGTAAAGGATATGACCTGAAATAATATTAAAGCCCCACAGGAACAAAGACGAGACAAATACAGGGAATAGACAGAAAAAAAAGGAGTGTGGTTAGCTCGGTTTGTAGCACGCTTTCCTTTCATGGCGAGGCGATGGGTGCCGACGCAGAGATCGCGAGTTCGATAATCATGGTGGCTACGTTTTTTTTCTGTCTGTTCCTTGTATTTGTTTCGTCTTTGTTCCTATGGGGCTTTAATATTATTCAATCGCCATTTCCTCCACTTCCGCCACTAGCGTAAGCTCCTCAACAAAGAAAGATCAAAAGTGGGTGGTTGACGGGCTAATTCTTGTTGAAAGCTAATCTGGTCGCGTTTTTTGGAGGAGGTGAGGTGGTTCACGGGTCAATTCTTGTTCAAAGAAAACCTGGTCGCCCTTTTTCAGAGGAGGTGGAGCGGTTGACGGGTTAATTCTTGTTGAAAGGAAACGTGGTCGCCTTTCTTTGAAGGAGGTGGGGTCGTTGACGGGTTAATTCTTGTTGAAAGGAAACCTGGTCGCCCTTCTTTGAAGGAATGAATGAAACTGGAGGAATCAGAACGCAAATTACCGACATGACACCTTTCCGAGATTCAACCCATAGCAGATGTGTGACATAACATGGTGAGTCAGTGGCTACAATACAGCGAACAGCATGCAAGCAAACACCCTTTCCGATGGGGCTCAAATTGTGGGGTGCATTTGTGACTCGATGAAAACACAAACTACTTTCACGAATACCATTCCAACATATAACACAACCCCGCAGAGTTGTGTTCCCAGTGTGACAGGTATGCCGATGATGATTGTGTTCCCAATGTGACATATATGGCATATAAATTACTTCTGTGTTGAAATTATTATTTTTCTTGAAATGAATATTACTTCTGAGTTCACCTTCATATTTTGTCTTTGTGATGTGAATTTAGATTTTTTTTTTTTGCCCATGAAATCACACCTTGAGCACTAGAGGGTTATTTGGAAATATTATAAAACATAGTCACTGTGTTAAAAAGGCATTAATATTTAGTATTCTAGATTCGATGAAGCAGTCTAATTACTTTCAAAGTCTAGCATCTGATCGCTGTCTCTATAAAAGGCGTGGTCAATGTCAAATCAGCAAGAACATTTAGCCAGAAGACTGTCTTGCTGAAAGTCTCCTTCTACTTTAAAATGACACGTTTTGCTTTCTCCTCACTTGGAGAAGACAAGTTGGAAAAAGAAGTACCGCCATATGTTGTAGTAATTCTGTCTTGTGTTACCTGTTGGTTATTGTCTTTGTTTTAGGTTTAGATTCGGATTTTCCTACATCCACAGCTAAGATGATCTCTGCGTTTTTTTGGTACGGTTTCTACTTTTGCGCTGACTTTCCTGTACTCTACTCTCTCTTTCTCTCTCTCTTCTCTCTCTCTCTCTCTCTCTCTCTCTCTCTCTCTCTCTCTCTCTCTCTCTCTCTCTCTCTCTCTCTCTCTCTCTCTCTCTCTCTCTCTCTCTCTCTCTCTCTCTCTCTCTCTCTCTCTCTCTCTCTCTCTCTCTCTCTCTCTCTCTCTCTCTCTCTCTCTCTCTCTCTCTCTCTCTCTCTCTCTCTCTCTCTCTATTTTATATATATATATATATATATATATATATATATATATATCTCTCTCTCTCTCTCTCTCTCTCTCTCTCTCTCTCTCTCTCTCTCTCTCTCTCTCTCTCTCACTCTCTCTCTCTCTCTCTCTCTCACTCTCTCTCTCTCTCTCTCTCTCTCTCTCTCTCGCTCTCTCTCTCTCTCTCTCTCTCTCTCTCTCTCTCTCTCTCTCTCTCTCTCTCTCTCTCTCTCTCTCTCTCTCTCTCTCTCTCTCTCTCTCTCTCTCTCTCTCTCTCTCTCTCTCTCTCTCTCTCTCTCTCTCTCTCTGTCTTTAACAGCCAAGGGAACATTAATGTGCACACAGTCACCTGTTGGAGCGCAGGTTGAAGATAAAGTCAGAGCGGAGATGTCTGAAAAGCTCTGTATGGAATATCTTTTTTTGTCTTCTTTTGATTGAACACTGAAATAATGACATAGCTGGTAATGTATGTGCATGGGTTTTTCTCTAGTAATTTTTAAACCTCAATTTTAATCCCCCTCCTCTCCCTTTGGCAGTTACGGTTACTATCCTCTATAATCAAAAGAGGATAACTTGATTGTAACATAGTTACTCATACTTTTCAAAGGGATTCTCTTTGTAGAGGAAAACCTATGACATAATCATGTTTAGTTGAATGGAAAATCATTTTTGTTTATCCTTAGTCAATAACGTAATCGTTTTAGCGTGTGGAAAAGCCGTATTGATGTTGATTGAAACGTTATGTTTTATTGTATGGTGTAGCGGGAAGGGGGCATAACCCTAAACAGCCTTATCGACAATATATATCAGGGGTTATCCATGATAGGAAAAAGAGAACAAAAGTGTTATTGAGATTCCATCCACACCGCCTTTATGTCAGCCCACATAAGATTTATTTGTGAATTTGCTTCATCCATTGATTAATTGTTGACTGATAGTATAATAAATCCCCTACCAGGCGCGTCTCCAGGTTGCGGAAGACCTTCAGATATAAGGGTTAGCTGTGAAAAACCAATAGGCAGTCGTGGACAAAACTGGTGCTAGTCATAGAGGGCAGGGTGGGATTGTTGAATGGGAACACAGTCCTTAGAAAATACTCAGTGAAATGACTAGCAGGCGAACATGGACGCCTTTATAACCTCCCCGTCTCCCCGGGCAGGTAAAGCCCGTCAGCTCAGTAAATCGGTCTAACTAGATGAAGGAAACTCTAATCTCAAACCAAGGCTAGGCAGGACTCTATAGCTCGGGAGAGCAACCAGCCTAGGGGGAACCTCCAAAAATATATCCTGGCCCTCCAAGTCTGGGGGTTTGACGTAGGGCTAACAACCCAACCTTAGAAAAAACATCATGTTACGGAAATAGCAATGAAGTAAAATAATAGCATAAGGATGAGCAATGGACTTCCAGAGTCATCGCAAGATACTTGCATGAATGTCAGCAGTGAAAGCCGTCAGGAACCTACTGACAGGAATATAGGAGTTTTGTTCGCCACACAATGTAAGGCCAAAGTAGGGTTTTGGAATGGTTTGGTTTGTTTTGTTCGGGGGTGGGGGTGGGGGGGGTTCGTGTGTGTTACATTTTATTCAAATTTCATCAAATTTCATCAAAACATCAAGTGAAGGCATTATTTCAGATATTCAAGAATTTATGGTGAAAATGGATACAATAATTCTTGAAACATCATCAGTGCATCTCTATCAAAGTCGAACTTGCTTTGAATGGACACATTCACAAATATGCAAATAAAGGGCAAAGAGAAATGACATCCATTAGGAGGAATCAGCGATCAAAATATTGGTAAATTGATAAATATCTGAGAATTACAAAACATTATTAAGAGAATGTTAACTTGAAGAGGTATGCACATTATTGGCTATTCAAGTCATTGGGGTTCCACTAGTTCCAGACCTTGTTTCGTCTCTGTCTTGCTTTCTATAGATTATAGACGCAATGTTTTGAAGATCAAGCTTTTGAGATGGGGTAGCAATGTCATTTTGAGATGGGGTAGCAATGTCATTTTAAGACGGGGTAGCAATGTCAGAATGTTGTGCACGCGGTGTCCATAGTCGCAGTCCTCCATAATCCAGATCGTCTGGTCTTGCCAATTAGGCAGATGTCGTTGACGCATTTTCGCATATGGGCTGTTGTCTTCGTTGCTCTTGACGATGAAATTTCCTATCCTTTGATTGGTAACGCAATACTCAATAATGAGATCATCAGTCTCTGCAAGAATAACATGTGTCATTTGAAATGTATCTAACACTAGCTTTAAAATGTCCTTGTTGCGATCTGGCTGTGTAATATGCCTTCCTGTGTCTTTCGTGATTTTGAAGATCTGGACGCGCTTATTTTATCACAGTGAAGTTGCTTGACCATGTCAGCAAAGCGTGCATAATTACTGCTACCACCTTGTTGGTTTTCCATGGATGAGTTTTCCTCACTTGTTCGAGAGTTTTCTTTGTCATATTCGGTCTCACTGTCTGACCTGATAGATGTGTCAGAAATGTGTAGATCTATCTTCTTTTCGATGTGTTTCGTATCTGTCGCCATGTCGTCTAGGTTGTTTGATTCACTGATTGTATTTCCGACCATAGATGTGTCGGTTGACACGCTGAATAAATGGATAGCACTGTCGTTACTCTGGATTGAGTCCGTACTGTTGTTTATTAGTTGAATGTCAGCACTTCCATTTTCTTTGTTTTCAATCAAATCCGTGCGCGTAGATGGGTCGTTAAGAAGCGATGTTAGTTACGGTTGACATTGACACGCTGAATAAATGGATAGCACTGTCGTTACTCTAGATTGGGGCCGTGTTGTTGTTGTTGTTTGTTGAATATCAGCACTTCGAATTTCTTTATTTTCAATAAATTTTGTGTTCGTAGATATTCTTGTTGTCTTCGTTGTTATTCTTGTATGGTGTTGTTGTTTTCTAAAGTTGTTTCGTCTTTTTGGCCCGGCGACTTTCGTCTGAAGCTGGCAGGAGTTGAATGATGACCTGTCGACACTCTCATATCGGCCATCACCATACCATCAAATCGAAGGACGAGGGTAGCGCGCTCTTTATTTCCAGCTACTTTGAAGGAGGAGAGGTGATATTCCTCTAAAATGGTGTTGATAAGACATTCCAGCATCGTCGGAAGTCCGCTACCTGCAATATTGATGTCGTTCAACCACCAAATAAACTTGAAATCATAAAAAAGGCAAGAGCTTGCTAACCCACGTCTGTCTTACTCGGTAACCAAACCGAAAGTCCCTCAGTGTTCTGGAATGTTACAAACCTGAACAGCACCGGTAAATTAGCACAAATAACATCAGAAGTGAGGTGTTACAATTTAGATCGTCTAGGCATCAGTGAATGCAGGTGTACAGGAGCTTGAAAGATAAAGACAAGCTCAGGTGAAACTATTCTCTATTCTGGAAGACGGTGTAGCCATTATATTGAAGAAGGGAAGAGAAAAAATATGATGGAATGGAAACCCATTAACAAGAGATTAATAAAGATAAGATTGAAAGGACAGCATGTCAATGTTTCGATTATACAATGTTATAGCCCCACAAACGAAAGTAAGGATGGAGACAAAGAAGATTTTTATGACCAACTAAGGGCTGAATTGGAGAAAATACCAAAGCATGATACAAAAATTATAATGGGAGACCTAAATGCAAAGGGTGGGTGCAACAATAGTACAAATGAAAGAGATATGGGGAAAGAAGGATGTGGTGTTATAAATGACAACGAAGAAAGATTATTCGACTTTTGCAACACTAACGATTTTGTTATTTGTGGAACTTTGTTTCCTCATAAGGAGATTCTCAAGCTTACATGATGTTCACCAAATAGAAGGGATAGAAACCAGATCGATCATCTTCTCATAAATGGAACATGGAGAATATCCTTTTTGATGTCAAAGTAAAATGAGGAGCTGACATTGGAACTGACCACCATCCAGTGGTTGCAAATCTAAAAATCAAACCGGTAAACACAAATGCAACAGGAAAAGGCAGAGAACGATACGACATGGAACAACTTAAAGATCCTAATACAGCCAATACTTTTATGATAAGCTTGAAGAATATGTTTCAGGTGCTGACTGGTATGGATGATGACAAACCATGTGATAGAAATGAAATCAACAGTAGATGGAACACTATCAAACACGCCTACTTAGAGTCAGCTAAAACAGGTTTAGGAACAAAAAGACACAAACAGAAAGAATGGCTATCAAATGACACATGGAAAACAATTGAAAAGAGGAAGGAAATTAAGAAGAAAATTCTTAATGGAAAATCAAGCAGATTTAAAGAAAAATTGCCAACCCAATACCAGGATATAAACAAGGAAGTCAAAAGGAATGCACGACAAGACAAAATATCATTCATGGACAGACTTGCCAATGAAGCAGAAGAAGAATCACGAGTGGCACACCAAGGCAGACCCGCCTATTACAAACAATAAGGAGAGCTTCTCACGATCTGGGGTAATTTTACAGCACGAATACTGTATCCACTCTTCACCAAAATATGGACAGAAAAGAAAACTCCAGATAAATGGAATGAAGATTCCCCAAAAAAGGCAATTTGCGGGACTGCAATAACTGGAGGGGAATAACGCTCATGTCTATCCCTAGTAAAGTTTTTGCAAAAGTAATAATACAGCGAATATCAAATGCCGTTGACACCTAAATAAGAAATGAACAGGCAATGCAACGAATGGCAAAGACAACTGTATATAAACTTCATTGATTTTGAAAAGGCATTCGATAGCTTCCATCGACAAAAGCATTTGGAAAATTGTCTAAGGAATTATGGAAAACTCAAACATATTGTTCAGCTCATTAAAAGTTTGTACAATGAATTCACATGTAAAGTTGGAAATAGCAATCAAAATTTCGAAATCAAGACTGGAGTCAGACAAAGGGTGCGTGATGTCAGCAGCTATCTTCATTATTACTATAGACTGGGTGATGAAACAAACAACCAGTGATCAACACAGAGGAATTAGATGGACTCTTTTCTCTTCGCTAGAGGATATAGATTTTGATGATGATTTGACGCTTTTGGCACACTCACATCATCACATGCAAGAGAAAACATCACAGCTAAGCTCTTTTGGTCAACAGATAGGTTTAAAAATAAGCCTTAAAAAATATGAACTAATGACATTAGATATACAAAATCCCTCTCCAATCCTCATCAAGAACAAGAGCATACAAACAACCAAGGAAGGTACATATTTAGGCAGCGTTGTCACAAGTAGCGGAGGAGCTGACAAAGATATTAACAGGCGTCTAAACAAAGCAAAGAAATTCCTTCAAACTACTTCACAATGTATGGAAAACAAAGGAATATAGTATTAAAAGAAAACTCAAAAAATCTACCAAAGCTGTGTCCTATCAACTCTACTATATGGATCTGAATGCTGGAGAATGACGGACAGAGACATGAACAAGTTATCCTCATTCCACACCAAAATGCCTGCGAAAAAAAAGGAAAGATACTTGTGTTATCATAATTTCCTTTTGAAAATTAAACAATAAATCAATGCGTTTAACTTAAAAGCAAATTTAACCTGAGTTAATCATTACAGATTTAGATTTTATGAAAAATATGTATATAAAGAAACAACGGTGAGTAAATAGATAGTGCGGTGAAACAATATACATAAAATTAATAAAGCACAGCGAAACTGAAAAGAAAAACTAATGCGGTTTGCACGAGTACCGAAAGGTATCGCGCTTGATTAAAGATAGGATACACGATTACATATAAAAAGCTCAATGCAACAGGAGTCACCCATGCTGTCCAAATGAGCAAATAGGGTAAAGCTTCTTGTCCAATGAAAACAACAAAATGCCTGGAGTAAGGTTAGAACCCACCACTTCTGGGTCACAATACAATGCCTTTTAACCACTCGGCCACACTCCCCAAAAAGAAACTAGATCTAGGTGTTACGAATACCAAATTTAAAATAGCTATTTTAAAAGCATCCTTCAAAAAGATATGTGAGATTTGTTTTAAAGAGAGATTGACATCTAAGCGAAGGGTTGAGCGTTTAATATGGATTATGATGATGATAAGGCGTCGTCCATCTATTGCAAGGTGTAGCCCTCCATGTAAGACGTCGTCCATATACTTAAGGTGTAGCCCTCCAGATAAGGTGTCGTCCATATACTGTAAGGTGTAGCCCTCCAGATAAGACGTCCATCTACTGTAAAGTGTAGCCCTCCAGATAATGCATCGTCCATCTACTGTAAGGTGTAGCCCTCCATATAAGGTGTCGTCCATCTACTGTAAGGTGTAGCCCTCCAAATAAGGCGTCGTCCATTTACTGTAAGGTATAGCCCTCCAAATAAGGCGTCGTCCATTTACTGTAAGGTGTAGCCCTCCAGATACGGCGTCGTCCATCTACTGTAAGGTGTAGCCCTCAATATAAGGCACCGTCCATCGACTGTAAGGTGTAGCCCTCCAGATAAGGCGTCGTCCATGTACTGTAAAGTGTAGCCCTCCAGATAAGGCGTCATCTATCTACTGTAAAGTGTAGCCCTCCAGATAAGGCGTCGTCCATTTACTGTAAAGTGTAGCCCTCCAGATAAGGCGTCGTCCATTTACTGTAAAGTGTAGCCCTCCAGATAAGGCGTCGTCCATGTACTGTAAAGTGTAGCCCTCCAGATAAGGCGTCGTCCATCTACTGTAAAGTGTAGCCCTCCAGATAAGGCGTCATCTATCTACTGTAAAGTGTAGCCCTCCAGATAAGGCGTCATCTATCTACTGTAAAGTGTAGCCCTCCAGATAAGGCGTCATCTATCTACTGTAAAGTGTAGCCCTCCAGATAAGGCGTCATCTATCTACTGTAAAGTGTAGCCCTCCAGATAAGGCGTCGTCCATCTACTGTAAAGTGTAGCCCTCCAGATAAGGCGTCATCCATTTACTGTAAAGTGTAGCCCTCCAGATAAGGCGTCGTCCATTTACTGTAAAGTGTAGCCCTCCAGATAAGGCGTCGTCCATTTACTGTAAGGTGTAGCCCCCCAGGTGAAAAGTGAGTTCTGTTCCCTGCTTCCCTTTAACATCTTGAGCCTACGTGTTTTTGTTTGTCATCATGCCATCTTGTCGGTGGTCGTCCTTGGTTTCTGAGTCCAGTTCTTGAAACACACGTAGAAATAATCTTTCATTAGAATAGACGTTCAATATTTTCTACGTTAAAGTGATCTTTCATGAGATAGTCAATAGATTATATGTACAATAATATTAATATTTCATGAGATGTTAAATAAATTGCACGTTAAAATAATTTGTCATGAGATGTACAATAGATTAGATATATACGTAAAATAGTTTTTCATTGTATACGTAAAAAAAAACCCAGTATTTCTTTAGATATGATATTGCTTATATTTCGTTAGTTGTTCAATATAAATACGATTATAACATGTAAAAACAACAACTCAATCTTCCATTAGATGTCCAATAAGTTGTAAATAAAATTAATATTGCAATAGATGTTAAATAGGTTATACGTAAAATAATCTTGCATTAAATGTTTAATAGATCATACGAGAAAAAAAACAGTTTTTCATTAGATGTTCAATAGATTATACGTAAAAAAATAAACTGTTACTAGCTGTTTGATGGGTTTTACGTAAAAACAATAGTTTAGTTGATCTTCAAAAGTATATAGAGTCTACATTAAAAAAAAATATTTTAATAGGTCTTCAATAGGATATATATAATATACACTAAAAAAACAATATTTTAAAAGATCTTCAATAGGAAATAGAATTTACGTCTTTTTTTTAACAATAGTTTAGAAGATCTTCAATAGGATATAGAATTTACATTTAAAAGAACAATAGTTTAGTAGATCTTCACTGGGATATAGAATTTACATTTAAAAGAACAATAGTTTAGTAGATCGTCACTGGGACATAGAATTTACATTTAAAAGAACAATAGTATAGTAGATCTTCAATAGGATATAAATTCACATTTAAAAGAACAATAGTTTAGTAGATCTTCAATAGGATATAGAATTTACATTTAAAAGAACAATAGTATAGTAGATCTTCAATAGGATATAGAATTCACATTTAAAAGAACAATAGTATAGTAGATCTTCAATAGGATATAGAATTCACATTTAAAAAGAACAATAGTATAGTAGATCTTCAATAGGATATAGAATTCACATTTAAAAGAACAATAGTATAGTAGATCTTCAATAGATATAGAATTCACATTTAAAAGAACAATAGTATAGTAGATCTTCAATAGGATATAGAATTTACATTTAAAAGAACAATAGTATAGTAGATCTTCAATAGGATATAGAATTTACATTTAAAAGAACAATAGTTTAGTAGATCTTCACTGGGATATAGAATTCACATTTAAAAGAACAATAGTTTAGTAGATCTTCAATGATATAGAATTTACATTTAAAAGAACAATAGTTTAGTAGATCTTCAATGATATAGAATTTACATTTAAAAGAACAATAGTTTAGTAGATCTTCAATAGGATATAGAATTCACATTTAAAAGAACAATAGTTTAGTAGATCTTCAATGATATAGAATTTACATTTAAAAGAACAATAGTTTAGTAGATCTTCACTGGGATATAGCATTTACTTCTTTTTTAAAAATCTTGTATTAAGCTGCCTAAACCCGCTTTAGTTTTTGTCGAGAGGGTGTGAAAACAAGAAAACTAGATCAACACAGTTGTCTTCTCACATCATGCAAAGTAATTAAACCTAGACACATTTTTATGTCACTGTAAACCTTGTTCACTTTTCTATCCTTTGGGTTATAAATAAGTCTTATATAGGTCTCGATCTATAATCTAGATCTAAGCATAGATCTAGATCTAGTTCTAGATCTTTTTTTCTTCCTTTTTTTCTCGGCCTCCCTAACTAGGTGACCCTTGTTGGTTTCGTATTTAATACTTTGTGCATATAAAGAAATATATTATGTTAGTTACATGTCTTTTAAAAGAAAAAGTAAGTCTGTTAAATTGTTAAATCTTTAGCGTTAGTAGCCTAACTAAAATAGAATGAAAAACACAAATTCCCATAAATAAGTGCATACAAAAATAAAGAAACAGAAAATAAGAATTTTAAAAATAGATAAAGAAAGAAATACACAATCTAAATAAATACATAAATTTAAAAAATATATAAAATTCAGTTATGATTATCGAGTTACGTTATCTCGATATCTTGTTTCATGTTATGTTTGTGATTGTGTGTTTCTTCATGAATATGGTTGAGCATTAAAAACATGCTGGTGGTTATGTCAACTCCTAAAATTGTTAGCATTAGTCCTAATGTCTCTGCTCGCGTGGATTTTGGAAATATCTCGACTCCAACTATGTGAGGTCGAACCACAACCTATTGTGGACCTCCGCACCGAAGGAGGCGGGGCTAGACCTCCAAAATCCTTCATTGAGAGACAGTCCGGGCAACACTCCCTTACCATCTAGAATGACTTTTGATATTTATAAATTATATTTGTACCATTAATAGTGTCAAGGAGGCGTAAGTGAAGACAGACACAACTATTATACGAGCCAATTGTGGAAAGTAACAAGCAAGCCACGTCCCTCGTCTCTCCCCCAACTTAAGAACCCCCACCCCTCCCCCACGTAAATGTCCACCAGCTCTAAATGGACCCCCACGACAGGGGAGGCAGGGCTGGACCTTCAAAATCCTTCGTTGTCAGACAATCCGGATGATAGTGATAGCTTCCTTACACTTACAATACGAATATGCGTACGTGTATCATCATTGCATGCATACAATTAATAATTCAATTATTAACATGTAATTGATTCTCCTACTATATGAGGAATCATCTGAATATGACGTTGGACTTACACGGAAAGATACCGAGACAGAGGCAGACATAAAGATAAACATGGAGATGGAGAAACAAACAAACAGAGAGAGAGAGAGAGAGAGAGACAAGAGAGAGAGAGAGAGAGAGAGAGAGAGAGAGAGAGAGAGAGAGAGAGAGAGAGAGAAGAGAGAGAGACAGAGAGACAGAGAGAGAGAGAGAGAGAGAGAGAGACAGACAGACAGACAGACAGACAAACAAACAGACAGACAGACAGACAAACAGACAGACAGACAGGCAGACAGAGAGAGAGAGAGAGAGAGAGAGCCATGGGCATGTGAGAGAGAGAGAGAGAGAGAGAGAGAGAGAGAGAGAGAGAGAGAGGAGAGGAGGAGAGATCTTTGTCAAGATAGCGAGGAATAAAAAGAGGGAAGGAGGGGAAGAAAGAATGGAAAAATAGCCAAGTGTGAAATGGTTATATTAAAGTTATCACACATCGAGTTAGATGCACAGATTAGTAGCTATCCTGCCATGAGATCTTTTAGGCCGAAACATAAAGGGTCTTTGTTTCCAGTGAATCTAAAGGCCGCAATTAGTAGGTGAAAAAACCCCAAAACAAGCCAGTATATTATTGATGTCGGTACTACAGAGAATATAAGAAAACATTCCAACAAAAGAATTTCATATGACCGTTAAATGCTGCATGTACTAGAGGAGAAATTAAGAAGCCCTAATACCATCATCGATATTTTGTCACAGCTGGTATTCAAAGTCAAATATAGCTTCAACGCTAACAGTTCCATATTTGAATTTGCTAATCAAGAGCATATAATTGATCTTTGCGACTGTTCCTTTGTTTGCATTAACGTCGTCATACAAAATGCAAAATAAAATATGTATAGCATTGAGTCTGAGGTTTAAGTTAAAATAATTTAAGATTGTTAGTTAAATGCGTTTCAAAATATTCAAACAGTCTTACATTGAACAAAGAAGTGTTCAAGGAAATCTATTTCAAACCAGAATTCACATTTATCAGTCTCTTTAACTTTCATCCTTTGTAACGTGATATTTGTAGGATATTTGTAATGCAATATCTTATAATATAGTAATCTAAGTCTAGATTCCTTAGAGACTGTGTAAGCCAACAAGTAATATTTGTTAATATCGATATTGAGTTTACGAATCCAGAACTTTTCGGCCCATAGACACTCGTTTTTTGTATGCGTTAGAACTAGGCGAATATTCTTTATGTGAGAGCTTAGTATGTTTTCAACTATATCATCTTTCAACTCATGTGGGTTGACCTGCACAAAATAATTTGGAGATGTATTGCTAAGCATTAATTTCCATGCTACTGGAATACTGTTAAATATTGCGTTGTATAATATGTTCTGGATATCGATCTAGCCTCTCGTCCATTTCTTTCATTGTTGCTATGTCAGTTGCAGAGCAGATATCGTTAATGAATAGTAAATTATCTTGCATGTATTTTTTTATGTGTAAAGGGGTTGTCTTTGTAGGAGATGAATTTATTATTAAAGTTGGGCTGGTCAAGGATTTTTCTTTTGTCAGTGTACATGATGGTATATTTAGCAATGGCCTAAATTCCATCCATACACTAACGATCTTTTCCCAGAAATCGAAATGTATTGATGTCACATTTACAGGAATGTTTTCCATTTTGGTGCTTTTAAGAAAATATTAAACGCCACCCATATCCATGAGAGCACTCTTGCTTATTGCTACGATATCAGAGGAATAATCTGATGCTTTACGAAGCCATTTTATAAGAAAAGCCAATTCCTGTGTCTTAACACTTATCATACCAAGACTCCCTTGTGATATTTCCTTTCATAAAGTGGATCTTTTAATGTTTTCAAATACGCGTTTGTCAGAGCTTTGTTTTTGCCATAGCTAGCATCTAGAGCTATATCTAAATAGGGTATATGATCTAGATCTAGACCTAGATTAGACAGATTCTAGATCTAGATCTAGATCAATGCCTTATCTATTTCTACTCTAGACAGGGAACATTTTGTAAAGCTGGAATCTAGATCTAGATCTAAATTTAGAATCTAGGATATTAAGATAAATTCTCATGTTCCGGCAAAGGTTTTGAGGAACAATAAATTTTCAAAATTTTTTAAAATTTCTCTTTAAAAAAATAAGAACAAGAAGACGAGTTAGACTCCAAAAGGCCGTATTCCACATTGCTATATATTGTTGTGAAAAATGTCAGCAACATCTGCTTCCAAATAAAGCCTGTAGGTTTGACTAAAGTTAGTTTTTATAGGGGTTTGTTAAGGGAGGCGAGAGTTTTTTTATGACATAGTTTACATTAATAATAGTATTGTTTAATATTAAAAATTGCTTTCTGTACACCGACATACTTACTTTTCATGTCTTACGACATTTTGATACAAACTGGTGAGTACTAATTTCATTGCCCTACAATCTCCGGAGTCTCCGGTTAATGCTCCATCCAGAAATCAAATTAATAACTCAACTTTTTAGCATATCCCACCCGTGGAAGTTCTGTCCATAAGAGTTTTGTATTAGATGTTATATCATAGACTATATATATATATATATATATATATATATATAGATATATATATATATATATATATAGATATATATATATATATATATATAGGTTATAACGCTACATGATGTTCATTGTCTGATTATATTATGTAATGCAAAACGACATTGAGCACTTCTATGTGGATATCGGTGTTATAGAAAGAACTAAGAAAAAAAGAAAAGGAATTATTTAATAATTCCTTTTCTTTTTTTTTCTTAGTTCTGTCTATGTTTAACATGCTTCTTAATCTACATCAAGTGTAGGGTTGGTTACTTTTGCCTTTAGGTTCAAAGTCACCTATTCAAGATGACTCAGTTATATTTTGTTTTCGTTTGTTTGCGTTATTTTGTCTAATAACGTGTTGTGCAAAGATGCGTAAAGATTGGAAGCGGAGAGGGGGGAGGGGTGCAGTTCAGGTAAAGACGTTTGGAATAATCATCGTTTATCACTACTTTTTTGTTTTCATTCTGATCGTAGTCGTAGAGTAAACTCATGTCTTTTTTTTTCTTTTTTTTTACTTTGATTTAGAGTAAATCACAAACAGTCTTGCATTATTACACATGAACAGAGAGGCATAGAATCATTAACCAAAAATAGATTTGGATCCAATCGTATTTACAGCATCGAGTTATACTGCTCTGTGAGAAAACGTAGTGATTATAATAATAATTGAACGGACCGATCAATTCAACTTGATGATGAATAGAAAATCGACTCCCTTAAACTATTCTGAGTATTTTACGTATTAAATGTTGCCCTGTTTGGCAGCTAGTTTAAATTGATTATGAATTGAACACGCAGAACCATTGATTTCTTTTCAGGCAACATTAATAAGTAATTCCTGAGATTCGTAAAACCAAGGACTTCAATTGCCAACCTCTAGTATTCACATGGTGCTGTTTTGCACCGGGTAGTGGACGGGTAAGCACCTGTACTGAAAGTAGATGATCCAGCCCTCCACGAGTCTCCTGCTGCCTTGCAGGCAGGTCTTGACTGACCAAAGGCTAAGGGAGTTAACCATGACAGAAAATAACAACCTGCTGCCTTGCAGGCCGGTCTTGAATGACTAAAGGCTAAGAGAGTTAACCCTGACAGAAAATAACAAGGCCCGGTAGGGGGCCTCGATGTGGCAGCCCCACCATCTACCTAGGGTACAGTGGGCTAATCCCCTGCTTATAAAAAAAAAACAGATTCAGAGAAATAAATATAATATAAACGGCTTGATCTTTCAAAGACAAACTTGGAAACGAATACGGACTGTAATTTTTGGAACATGGAACGTTAGGGCAATAAATGGAAAAGAGTTAGAATTAGTTGAAGAAATGGAACAATTCAAAGTAGATATTTTGGCCATTACAGAAACAAAGAAAAAAGGACAAGGAATAGAAAATGTAGGACCGAATCATATTTTAAACTTTACAGGAGTACATGTCAAAGATAGAGAGTAAGAGCAGGAGTTGGCCTTGGCCTCCTAGTGCATAAAAGGCATAAAAAGCTACTAGAAAGTTAGAAATTTAATAAAAGCCCACGGTTATTAGAGGTAAGTATTAAGCCAAAAGGACGAGAAATTAAATTATCAATAGCCTATGGACCAAACGAAGACGCAACTAAAGAAGAAAAAGATATCTTCGAAAACGATTTACAAATAGCTGCAGAGAATCTTAAACCTAAACAGGAGCTAATACTTTTAGGAGATTTAAACGCTAGAGTAGGCAACAATGTAGAAACGTCAGGAGGAGTAATAGGTAAAGAAGGAGAGACAACAACTTCTCCAAATGGAGAGAGACTAATAGATTTTTGCCTAAAAAATAACATGAAAATGGCCAACCCCTTTTTTCTCTTAATGATATCCACAAATATAGAAGAGTAAATGAAGACATGTGTGAAAAGTCAATCGTAGACTACATAATAGTTAGCAGCTCCCATTTTTTACAGTACATTGGATGCAAAAGTAAACAGAGGAGCAGAAATATTTAGTAATCATCACCTAGTGATTGCCAAAATGTGATTACCGACTGAAGAAAACAAACAGAAAAGGAAAGAGAAGAAAGCTACTAAACTCAAAATAGAGGAATTAAGTACACCAGTAGTAAAACAGGTATACCAATCTAGGATAAAAATATTTATCAGTGAAAGCCAGATGGATTTGAAGGATAGCACAATAGAAGAAAAGTGGCAGATATATAAAGAAACACTCCTCAGTTGTACTGAAGAGGCCTGGGGTAGGAAACAAATTAAAGGAGATAGGAAAAGAACAGCATGGTGGAATGAGAATGTCAAGACTAAGATCAAAGAAAAGAAGGATGCCTGGAAGAAATACTTGCAAACAAAGAGACCAGAGGATAGGATAGATTACGTGAATAAAAGAATTATCGCCAAAGAAGAAGTTATGAAAGGACAACAGGAACAATGGGAAGGGTTTGGACAAAGACTTCAAGAAAGCTTTCAAGGAAATCAAAAGCGATTCTAGTTGGGGGCAATGAAGAGCATGAGAAAGACCAAAGCATGCCCAATACAACAAATTAAGAATGCCAAAAGAGAAATAATGAAAGAAGACAGTGAAATCATGTAAACATGGAGAAAGTATTTTCAACAATTACATAATCCCTCCAGAACGTATGAAACAAGGAGTAAAGGTCAATTAGTAAGAGTAACAAATAATTCAGAGGAGACAGCTGAAGATGTAGATATATCTTTTGAAAAAATCCAAACAGCTATAAGAAAAGTGAAATAAGGAAAAGCGCCATGAGCAGATCAGGTTTATCCAGAAATGATTAAAAACCAAGGGAGAGAGCAGACAAACTACTACATGCAATATGCCAACAAGCATGGACGTCCAAACAGGTGCCAGACGACTGTAAAAGGGAACGGTAGTACCAATACATAAGAAAGGATCAACTATGGAATGCTCAAACTATAAAGGGATATCACTACTTAGCGTTCCAGGAAAAGCATATGCCAGGATACTGGAAATGAGACAAAGGAAAAAAGTAGAGGATCAGATTGAAGAGTATCAGAGTTGACTTAGACCAGGAAGAGGTGTACAAGACCACATGTTTACAATTAGACAAATAGAAAAATTCCTTCAGAGAAACATTGACTTGCACCTGTGTTTTATTGATTTAGAAAAGGCATTCGACACTATGAGGAGGGACGAACTATGGCATTCCTTACAATAACACAATGTAGAGCAAAATTAAATAGAAGCTATTAAAAGTTTTTACAATAAACCAACATATGCAGTGAGAGTAGCTGGAAACATATCTGCAGAATTTGATGTAGATATAGGAGTAAGACAGGGTTGTGTCCTAAGTTCTCTTTTTTTATCACATTTATGGATTCAGTCGCAAAGGCATCCTCAAAAATGAAGAAAAGGAATATAGGTATGTGGAAGCTCAAACCAGTAAATGTATCAATGCTTTCATTTGCCGATGATTTAAGTTCTGTTTGGAAAATCAATAAGGGACCTTCAGTTGAATATCAACATTATGAACAATGAACTAAACAAAAGATGAATGAGAGTAAATGCAAAGAAAACCAAAACAATGCTAGTAACTAGGGAAGCTAAAACACAAAATCTTAAATTGGCCAGGGAGAATTTAGAACAAATTCAAAGCTACAATTACCTAGCAGTAATGATTAACTCAAAGGGAAAACTAAGAGAATAAATCCGCCAGAGAATCAAAAAGGCAAGTGCAGTATATAACCATCTAGGAAAGGCATTTGTAGGTAAGCAAGAATTGTCAACAAAAACCAAAATGGCAGTATACAATACAGTTTATTGTTTTACTCTCCTCTATGACAACGTAACGTGGGCCTTAGACAGTAGAGAATACAGTAGAGTAGAGGCAGCTGAAATGAAATATCTAAGAAGAGTAGTAGGGAAAATTAAAAGAGACAAAATCAGAAACACAACAATAAGAGATCAAACCAAAGCAGATGGCATAAAAACTAAGATAGAAACAAATCAATTGAGATGGTTTGGGCATGTAAACAGATGAATGACGATAGAATAGCTAAATCAGTATACAGTGCTAAAGCCCAAGGTAAAAGATCAAAAGTCAGACCTAGGAGAAAGTGGGAAGAATATATAAAAGAGGCATTGAAGAATAGAAAGAAAACGGAAAATGCCAGGACAAGGCAGCCTGGAGAAAGATCATCTCGGGCATCCGAAGCCATACACCGAAAGGTAGAATGGGAACTGATAAAGAAAGAAAGAAAGCTGTTTTGCAGCATTTTAATGTTTGATTTCCATCTTCAGAAATCAGTTTCTTAATTTGTTCTAGTAACAATAGCTTTTTGTCTCTGTGAGGATGGAAATTTATTACATCTGTTTTGTTTGTTTGTTGTTGTGCGTTTGTTGTTTTTTTTATTTTTGTATGCATGTGACTCAAGCTTACAACATTTTCAGACAGTGGAATAGTCAGACAAACATATTCTATTTATATTGTACAGTTCAGTAGGCGAGATATTATTATCAAGATTATTCGATTCCAAACTATTCGAGACGGAGGTAGATCATTCAATACAAGGTAATAAAATAACTTTCAACAATAAAATAAAATTCAAAGCATGAAATCATAAAAAGCTGGACTAACTTCAAAACAAGTTTGTATAATTACGACTTAAATGATTAATAACTGTCTCGCTTTTAATATTATGTTATTCTCTCGCCCTTTCTTACGGATCGGCTATGCCATGGGAAATAGATGAATGAGGCCACCGCTAGATCTTACATTAGTCATTCAAGCAAAACAGGCCGTTCTCTTCTTTGCGTTGAAAATGATTGGAAATACGGTTCAAACACAGCGCTACTGTTTCTTTCACTGCATACGCCTGCTACACAACGCTCTGCTTTGGCAACGGAACGAATCTATAATAGCACAGATCGGCACCATAGTGATCCCATTCAATCTTTGAATTCAGGGCATAGATTCTTTTCAAGGCCTACCTCTATACACAACCTTTTTCTCTCCTCCACAATGCGAATGAATAAACGAGTCTGTAACTCTTCTTTATAGGGGAGAAAGAAATGACTCTTCATTGCTGGGAGGAGAAAACGCATACAGAAGTAAATCCGTTCTAATATATTATGTTTTACGTTTTTGTTTTTATCGTTTTTGGGTTTAGACTGTTAGTTGGGTTTTTTGTTTTCTTCTTGAAAAGGTATTTTGTAGTTTGAAGATAGCCGTAAAGAATGTTTTCAAAGAAGGGGAAAGGGAGGGAAACAGAAAGGGGGAAGGAGAGAGGCAGGGAGGAAGAATGAGAAAGAAACAGGCAGACAAACAAGCTAAATAAACAGACAGAGAAATAGAAAAGCAGATAGGTCAATAGATAGGTACATAAACATACACAGGTAGACGAACAAAGTAAAGAGACAAAAAGATAAATCTGGAGAGAGAGAGAGAGAGAGAGAGAGAGAGAGAGAGAGAGAGAGAGAGAGAGAGAGAGAGAGAGAGAGAGAGAGAGAGAGAGAGAGAGAGAGAGAGAGAGAGAGAGAGAGAGAGAGAGAGAGAGAGAGAAAGAGAGAGAGAGAGAGACGCATACAGACAGACGAACTGAAAAGAAAAGAGAGGAGGAAAGAGAGAGAGAGAGAGAGAGAGAGAGAGAGAGAGAGAGAGAGAGAGAGAGAGAGAGAGAGAGAGAGAGAGAGAGAGAGAGAGAGAGAAGAGAGAGAGAGAGAGAGAGAGAGAGAGAGAGAGAGAGAGAGAGAGAGAGAGAGAGAGAGAGAGAGAGAGAGGGAGAGAGAGAGAGAGAGAGAGAGAGAGAGCGAGAGAGAGAGAGAGAGAGAGAGAGAGAGAGAGAGAGAGAGAGAGAGAGAGAGAGAGAGAGAGAGAGAGAGAGAGAGAGAGACATTAAACAGACAGACAGACAGACAGACAGACACAGAGAAAAGAGAGAGAGAGACAACTTTAAGTGATTGTGAATAGACAAATACGCGATTTGCTAAATAAACAGACAGAGAAATAGAAAAGCAAATAGGTAAATAGATAGGTACATAAACATAGATTATATAACATTGCGAAAACACACCACAATATTGATAGTAACTAGACTAATAGCTAGATGTACATGAAGATTGATGAATAGATAGATATACCCGTATATAACTAGTATTAAAGATACATTGGCAAATACATACATGCATAAAAAGAGGCATATATTTTAAAAAAACTAAAAATGATATATGTAGATAAGACATACACAATATAATGAATGGCAAGCCACCAGATTAATAAAATTGAGGAGCAAGAACAACACAGCAAATGAAAGGAGGAGTGTTGGTGAGAGAAAGGCGTAGGTAGACAACTAGCAGAGCCTGGATTTAATCTCTCGGCCTTTCATTGTATCGTTAGGTACCTGTCCTCACGGCTTAAATACGACTTATGAACGCCTAGTCCAGCTGAAGGAAATCAGAAAATGAAACGCAGGAGAAAAGAATAATTGAAAAGTAAGAAGGAACAGGAAGAAACAGAGAAGTTAGAGGAAGTATACAGATGACGAAAAAGAGGATTTTGATTTGATTTGATTTGATTTGATTTGATTTGATTTGATTTGATTTGATTTGATTTGATTTGATTTGATTTGATTTGGTATTAGCCACATCCACAACTAAGGTGCTCTCATGGGTTTTGATAGGATTTATAATTTTGCCAAGACTGCCCTAAAAACAATCAAGGGATCTTTAACGTGCACAGAGTGTTGTGATCTTCACACGGGGCCTTTTTTAACATCCGTTTCCGATGGGACTAGATGTCGATCCATCTCCCTTGACCGGGGGAGGGGGGGTGGATATTACTTGAAAAAAAAATAATCCAGAAAAAACCTTTCAACCCTCTCGGCTTGAAACCAAGACCTTTTGGTTGAGAGACCGACACCTTGCCTCTGGACTACCAAGAGGAAAATACAATTTTATGTGAGACGAATTTTTCGTGAAATATCTCAGAATAAAATCAGAGGCAAGATAAGAAAATAATTTGCTTTGAAATCCGATATTATTACAGTCTGTACTTTATCATTTAATTTCTTTTTCCTGTTCATGTCACGAGTTCTCTTGTACTTGTTATTTGTCTGAGACACCAACAAATCCCTGTGACGAAATGATCCTCCCCGAGGCGGCAGTTGCGGTGTTCTCGTCTGCTGAGAGTCTAATGACCACTTCGCGCCTTCGATTCTCACCTTCCTTCAGGACTTTCCAGACACAACGCATTCGTACAGTCGTGTGCTTGGCTCAGTGAGAACGATAAGCGGCATGGAGCGCTCTTGATTTGTCCCTGCGACTCAGTTCATAATATTCCCTTATAGGATCATGTTTGAATAGCTACTGACAGGTAAGGTTTATTGGCGTATTGTCAATGCGAACTGGACAATAGAAGTTATTAATCTTCATAAATTCGCTCACCTTTAGCCTCGGTGATAATTTATGATGGAATATTAAATATAGTACTTTGTCATGTGCATTTAATAGACTTCCTTTATAATGTGTTTGGGTTGTTTTTATTGGAGGGTTTTCTCTCGTGAAAAGTAGTCTAGGTTTCTCAGATTATTATCGGTAATCACTTCGCTACTTGTTCTTTACTTATTTCAGATTTGTTTTGGGTTATTTTTGTGTACGCTAAAGAACGCTCCTGTTGTTCGCGATAGTTTTACCGCATGCCCTTTGTAATCGAAGGATTAGTCACAACAACAAAACGTGACCCTTCGATGTGAGACAGGACTGGAGATTGTAAATGTGTTATGTTTGACACACTTGCCCAAAATTCATAGGAGTGAGGTTTGAGAGATTTCTAGACATTACCATCATTATCGTTATCCTAAATTTACTATATTACACATCATTAAACGTTGTATTTTGTACATCTTGATTATGAATGTTTACATTCGAGGTTGTCTCGTGTTCTACTTAAGTTTAGCCATGAGAGAGAGATCGAGAGAGAGAGAGAGAACGAGAGAAAGAGAGAGAGAGAGAGAGAGAGAGAAGAGAGAGAGAGAGAGAGAGAGAGAGAGAGAGAGAGAGAGAGAGAGAGAGAGAGAGAGAGAGAGAGAGAGAGAGAGAGAGAGAGAGAGAGAGAGAGAGAGAGAGAGAGAGAGAGAGAGAGAGAGAGAGAGAGAGAGAGAGAGAGAGAGAGAGAGAGAGAGAGAGAGAGAGAGAGAGAGAGAGAGAGAGAGAGAGAGAGAGAGAGAGAGAGAGAGAGAGAGAGAGAGAGAGAGAGAGAGAGAGAGAGAGAGAGAGAGAGGAGAGAGAGAGAGAGAGAGAGAGAGAGAGAGAGAGAGAGAGAGAGGGAGAGAGAGAGAGAGAGAGAGAGAGAGAGAGAGAGAGAGAGAGAGAGAGAGAGAGAGAGAGAGAGAGAGAGAGAGAGAGAGAGAGAGAGAGAGAGAGAGAGAGAGAGAGAGAGAGAGAGAGAGAGAGAGAGAGAGAGAGAGAGAGAGAGAGAGAGAGAGAGAGAGAGTTTTGCAATCCCAGTTTTTTTTTTCCTCGAGTTTTGCATTAAGTGTCAACGGCTTGAGACTACAGTTCATAATGATCATCATGATTTCATGCTAGAGGTAGAATTCCTCTTGCAGTTAAACTTAAACGTGTGTGAATAATACACCATTGTTCCAAACGCAAGGTTTGAACGCTGTATTCACGGCTTTCGTTCAAGTAGATCTACACTTACAGCGTTCAGTTCCAAAGTGCACTTCTATGTACATGGCAAAATATTGTAAATAAACAATGGAACATAAGCCAGAAACGAGGGTGTAGCAATACCTTCAAAGTTATTCATCGCTGATAAAGTGAAGGTTGCACCTAGGTCTCTACATACTCGCATGTGTAAATAAATATGTATTTACTTAGTCACTAACAACTAACTAACAATCTGTATACAATTTATGTGAGTACATTATACTTACCTACCTTACTACCTACCCACTTTCCTAGCAAATAACAAGCACAAATACATACATGCATAGCTACATACATACGTACATACATGAGACTTACATACATACATGCATGCATGCATACATACATACATACATACATACATACATACATACATACATACATACATACATACATACATACATACATACATACATACATACATACATACATACATACATACATGCATACATACATACTTACATACATACATACTTACTTAAATACATACTTACAGACATACATACATACATAGTTACATACATACATACATATACACATGAGATTTGTATACATACGACAAACATTCATACATACATATATACATACAAACATACATACATACACACACATACTTACATACATACATACATACATACATACCTTCATACATACAGACAGACAGACATACATACATGAGAGAGAGACAGAGAAAGACAGAGAAAGACAGAGAGAGAGAGAGACAGACAGACATCATACATATATACATTCATACACACATCCATACATATTTCCATATTATGTGTACATACATAATTAAATATATACATACATACATACATACATACATACATACATACATACATACATACATACATACATACATACATACATACATACATACATACATACATATATACATACATACATACACACATGCATGCACACATACATACTTACATACATACATACTTACTTACATACATACATAGTTACATACATACATACATACATACACACCTGAGACTGGTATACATACGACATACATACATACATACATACATACTTACATACATACATACAAGCATACATTTATACATGCAGACAGACTTATAGACGTACATACATACATACATATATATATTCATACACACATCCATACATACTTCCATATTATGTGTACATACATACATACATACATACATATATACATACATGCATACATACATACATACATACATACATACATACATACATATATATACATACATACATACATACATAATTACATACATATATACATACATCCATACATACTTACATACTATACGTACATACATACATACGTACATACACACTTACATACTTACAAACAGGCATACATACATACATTCATAAATACACATACATACATACATACATATATATATACATAGATACATACATACATACTTACATACATACATATACACATACATATATACATACACACATACATACATACACACATGAGACTTACATACATACATACATCATACATACACACATACATACATCCACCCATACATACATACATATATACATACAAACATACATACATACGTCCACACATACATACATACATACCTACATACATTAATACAAACACATACATACATACATACATACATTCCTACATATATACCTACATATATACATACAAACATACATACATACATACATACATACAAACATACATACATACATACATACATACATACATACATACATACATACATACAGGATCCTCTCTAAGCTTAAGAAACAGAAGATTTCCTACCCAAATAACCATTGAAGTGTACAAAAATACCGTTGTTTATACGCTCAGTGAACATTCAACCCCCTCCTGTTCTGACAAAGACAATGGGGTTGGACGCAAACAGACGTATCAGTGTGGCAACTTTTACGGTTCATGGAATAGTTGTAGCGAATTGTGAAATAGGTCAAGCGTTAACACTGCTAATCTTCGCATAATTGAATTTGTTTAATGACAAGGTCAAGAGTGGTTTCTTGTTAAAACCAACGCAATGATAATCTGCGTTCAAAACATAATATGATGAAATGTTTGAAATTACAATGTTAACATTTTAATTGGTCACGCGTTGTTGAAATGTTTTGCTTTGTTTTTTTCTTTTGTGTGTTTTTGTTTGTTTGTTTCTTTCTTAGTTCTGTTTCTGTTTCGTGGGTTTTTGGTGGGACTTTTTTAAAAATATTGAAAGATATCATACTCAAATGACAATTTGTCTTTTTAGTTTTCTTACATGAATAAAAACAACAAATGGAAAGAAAATATTAATACATAACTACAAGCTTACCAAAGTGCCGTCAGTGAGTTAGTGGTTAGATCGCCGGACTTGGAGAATAAGGTCTTGGGGTTCGAATCCTATCAATGCTAGTTCCAACGGTGCGTGCCTTGGGAAAGAAATATAAACACGCATTTCCCCCACTCATTTCAGTTGCAAATGGGTATCAGCATCAGCTTGGGAGTAAAATCTTGTGACATGTTAGCATCATGTCCAGGAGATGATTATCACCATATGTTCGGCTTCACGCTATAGTAACCATGATAATGTCTGGCTCTATGGGCCGAAAAGACCTGGTAGAACCAGCTCAACTGTTAATGATTTGTCCCACATTCAAAGATCTTGTCAACTCCTTGACAAAACCGTGGTGACTTTTTAACGATAATTAATATTGTCATTTTCTACATTTTCTAATGAAATCCTCTATTCATTCACAGCTGAATCAAATGAGGAAGTTATAACTTATGTCTTACACAAAGGTGCCATTATCATGACCTAAAATGAAAAGGTATAATACAAACCATGTGTCTGCCACCAGGTTTCGAACCACATTCCTTATCTTTACAAAGTCAACACATCATTCCTGGCACCATTAAGGCTAACCAGGTTCAGTCTCTTTGTTTGTTTGTTTCCGTTCTTTGAAGTAAGCCCTGTCGACCATGGCCGTGATCCCATCGTTTAAAAGGGGCTCATATTGCTCACAAACTGTCTGGATGAGCCATTATACTATACTTAAAAACCTGAAGTGACTAGAGTTTAGAGTTTTGTTTTGTACACGAGCTTTAAGTATCTAGAAAATGATTATGGTTTGTCAAAGTAAGTCATCTTATATCTTTGCAAAGTTTATATCCATGGGTTGCCATGTTAAAAAAACATTTCGAGAAAAAGTGTAAGGAAAATAACACAAAACAAACGCCATCTTAGGTTTGACTCAATTTTCAAAACATCTCCTCCCAAAATAGTTATGACGATAAATTCACTCAAAATCTGTGCAGAAATTGTCTTTTCCATTCAA
The DNA here is from genome assembly GCA_037039925.1 of Doris montereyensis. Classification (NCBI taxonomy): domain Eukaryota; kingdom Metazoa; phylum Mollusca; class Gastropoda; order Nudibranchia; family Dorididae; genus Doris; species Doris montereyensis. The sequence goes on from JAXRKP010000459.1 coordinate 153,012, forward strand.
TATTTAAAGAGTGACGTCGGTTTTTTTAATATGATGATTTTGGATTTTTTTTTAAATGAATTTTTGAAAATACTATACATCGTGAATGTAGAAAAACGGCGTTTTTTATTACAAAACAAAAATTTTTTCTCAAAAAGTTTACAATATATGAAACTCTAAAACCGACGTCATTCTATTAACATTGACAAGAGAACCTGTGAACCTTATTATCACCATTATTACCATCCTATAGCCACAATATCGCTTTAAATTCTTACAAATCGTTCGGTAAATGACGGAGGAGATAAATTCCATAGTGTGGAAAAACGTCCATTTCAATTGGAAAATGCAATGGTTGTCTTAATTGAAAAAATGAAAATTTAATACAAAACAAACGCTTCAGTCAGTTTGGAAATTTTTAGCAAATGCTGTGCCCCTTAGTGGCTCTTTTTCCAAATTGTTACTTATGTTCTACTGAAATAGATCGCATTATATCTAGGTTTACAGATGCAAGTCAGTGCACTGTTGTGAAATACAAAGAAGTGAAATGACCAGTTTTTGCGTCCTTTTTTTCCCTATGTGCACTCGTGTTTACACATTTGTCTAAGCAACTTTCTTATATCACACAGCGATGGGAAACGCGTAGATCGTCGATGTCGGTGTTGAATGCAATGCTGCCACATTTGGCGATTAACCGCCAATATACAGGTTTTTACTGCCAGTTTCTCGGTCAGTGTTAGGGTAATTTACGTCAATTTTTATTGTTTTTACCTACCCTCGCCTACAAAATGTTTTGTAAAACAAAGATTTATACGTCATTTCTTTTCATGGACATTTTTCTGCCATGAACTTGTAGATAAATGTTCTTTCTTTTCTAACCGCCCAACGATCTGACCTATTCCTTTTATAATTTTTTGAATAGTCTCCATTAGTCTTTCCATCCGTGCAATAACAATCTCGTTTTTCGAAAAGCGATTTGTGTGTGATTTCCCTTAAATATCGGTCTCTCTCTCTCTCTCTCTCTCTCTCTCTCTCTCTCTCTCTCTCTCTCTCTCTCTCTCTCTCTCTCTCCCTCTCTCTCTCTCTCCTCTCTCTCTCTCAATATTCACTGCTTTTTCTTTTTTGTCTTTAACACGATCTATTGACCACACTGTTTTCAAAGGTTTAGCTAAAACCACTTTCTAGTGATAAAGCATTACATCACAGGTCAGTTGATATTCGTGTCATGATATATGGACGGTAGGCGATATTTTCAGAGTCGACTTTGTTCTTTCCCATGTCACCTTATCTCTCTACCTCGTTTTTTTTCTTCTTTCGTTTTTTTTCTGTCTCTTTCTTCTTTTGAGAATCCATTTCAAGTCGATCGGGGAAATTGATATTTGATAATGCCTTTCGAAATTATCTTTATAGGTTAAACAATTGAATGAAACATTGAATAGTTCTTAACCTTGTTAAAGCCTTTAAGTTTCTAGTAGATTTAAGGACTGGTCTCAGCCTGTATAAGCAACTCAATATCGGTGTGAGGCAAACAATGTTATGTACAATGTTAAACGATTTAATTTTGAGTCTGAAACAACACGTTTACGTACAGTTGTTGCTGAATGTTATGCATACTCGCATACATACCTTTAAAGAAATATGCATGCGTGATTCAAGCATTCGTGTACTATTACATGCATTCGTACATACATGCATGCATACCCACATACATACATACATACATACATACATACATACATACATACATACATACATACATACATACATACATGATTACATACATACATACATTTAATACACAGAAACATCACCACCTAAAAAGGTGAAATGTGGCATATAGACATGATTTAATACAAAGAAAATCACCACCTACAAAGGTGAAATGTGGCACATAGATATGATTTAATACACAGAAACATCACCACTAAAAAGGTGAAATGTGGCATATAGACATGATTTAATACACAGAAACATCACCACCTAAAAAGGTGAAATGCATATAGACATGATTTAATACACAGAAACATCATCACCTACAAAGGTGAAATGTGGCATATAGACATGATTTAATACACAGAAACATCACCCCTACAAAGGTGAAATGTGGCACATAGATATGATTCAATACAAAAGAAATATCACCATCTACAAAGGTGAAATGTGGCATATAGACATGATTTAATGCACAGAAACATCACCACCTACAAAGGTGAAATGTGGCACATAGATATGATTCAATACAAAGAAATATCACCATCTACAAAGGTGAAATGGCATATAGACATGATTTAATGCACAGAAACATCACCACCTACAAAGGCGAAATGTGGCACATAGATATGATTTAATACAAAGAAATATCACCATCTACAAAAGTGAAATGTGGCATATAGACATGATTTAATGCACAGAAACATCACCACCTACAAAGGTGAAATGTGGCACATAGATATGATTCAATACAAAGCAATATCACCATCTACAAAGGTGAAATGTGGCATATAGATATGATTTAATACAAAGAAATATCACCACCTAAAAAGGTGGATTGGGGCACAGATAGGATTTAATACACAGAAATATCACCACCTACAAAGGTGAAATGTGGCACACAGACATGATTTAATACTCGAAACATCACCCCTACAGAAGTGAAATGTGGCACATAGACATGGTTTAATACTTCTGCGATGTTATATGGGGAGCATTATTATTTCGCTAAATTAATGGACATTGTATAAAAAAGTTATAAAAGCATGATTTATTTTCACTTCTTAAGCTCATTTCCGGTGAAACATCTCCGGTGATTATTCTGTAGTCGACTTAAGATTAAATTCCCCCTGGGTAAGGGGGGCTTGGTAGTCCAGAGACAGGATGTCGGCCTCTCAACCAAAGTCGTGGGTTCGATCACGCCAACAGTTGACAATTTGTCTCGAGTTTTGGTCGAGCAAAACGCCCCCCCACCCCTGCCCCTGGTTCAGGTCGATAGATCGGCACTAGTCCCATTGGTGACAGGCGATAAAAAGGAGGCCCCGTGTGCAGATCACAACACTCAGTGCACGTTAAAGATATCTTGGCTGTTTACAATCCGGGACAAAATTTAAAATCCTACCAAAAACCCCGAGATCACCTTCAGTGGTGGATGTGGCTAGATCAAATCAAATGTAAAACACTCTAAAACTGGATATCTGGCTCTATTGAAGTGTTCGCCCAGTCTCAAATCGAAATTCTTGCCGATGCCAGCTTCAAAGATGTTCGTTTCCATTAATAGTTCTAGTCTACCCACTAATGTTGGCTTATAGTGCAGTCGATTGAGTAGAACAAAACAAATTCGACAACCGTTCCTAGTTTGTAATTTTCAGTAGGGTTGTGAGAGAAATGTTGATCGGAATATTTCTTTAGTTGACGTGTTCAGGTCTAATCCCTGAATATATATATATATATATGTAAATTAATTTCCTTGTGTTTTCGACTAGAATGTATTATAATTTCTGTACTTGCTATACTAGTTGGTGGAATTTATAAAGGTTTGGTTTCAATGCTAGTGGTATCGTGATCACACAATCGATTTTACTTTCATTATAGTTTGATTACTGGGATTTTGTTTTGATTTCTAGATCTAGAATCCAAACATCTCGACATGAACGCAGTCTACCAATAATCAAATATACGTCAACAGAGTAAGATCAATTATTGCCTTTTATGTAACTTTTCGAGATATTTTCAAAAGTAGATCTGGACACAATTAGACAAAAGGAACAGACAGGCAGACAAAAGGAACAGACAGGTAGACAAAAGGAAGAGACAGGTAGGCAAGTCTTTGTGAGCGTCAGCAGTCATGATGTATAGAGCCGTTTGCATGGGATGGGGGTGGCATCCACCATACCTCCTGAACCACGCACATAATACAAACGCATTCAGAAGATAAACATGGTTGGACTTGAACCACATACATTTCGTAAATGTTACCACCAGTTTTGTCTTCTTTTGCCTATATTGTTTGCCTCTCCTTCCGTTACTGTACCATGCAACCCTAGATCTAAGACGACTAATCCTATTCAATCAATCTTAGAACGCTCCATTTGTGTTTCATAACCCCGGCTTGTGTGTTTTCTATAGGCCATTCATGGGCAAACCACGTCTGTCGTTTCTATGAACAAACGGTTCTGTGCCACCATTTCAGTTTCTTTTATCAGCGTTATCTCCTTGCATGTCACCTTACCTACCCCCTCCTGCTGATGTATTATTTTGTTTTTCAAACGGAAATTGTGATAACACAAGTATAATTTTCTTTCTTAAAGGATCAATAAAGATGATTGAAATTGAAATTTGAAATTGAAATGATAGGTAAGAATATGAATGGTAAGGCTTGATATCAAGCTACGAAAATAAATCGAAGACACAAAGCAACAACCAACAACATTAAACTCTAAAGTTACTACAACGGGAGTCTATGACAACTAATTAAAATTTAAGAAATCAAGGAGTGCATTTAAATTAAAAACAAATGTTTAGATTTTAGGAGAAGTGTACAAAACTTTAAAGGTGGATAAATAAATAGTGCGGTGAAACAATATACACACATAAAAAAAATAAAAGTTAAAATTACAAAAAGATAGAATAATTATAGACAAATTCAGTTTAGCTTCTACATATTCATTAACTTATCATAAATCATTCATTCACCATCCATCAATTTACATTTCTTAAACAATGGAGGAAAACGCCATTGTGATTTCAAAGTAAGGTATGATCAAATTTCTTATGGCGCTTGGAAGAACAGATCTAAAATATCTCTCAGTGTGGGATTTTAAATGTATAAGTCTACCGCTTCTACAACTAGTTTTGGGTATGGAGAAAAGAGGGTGGGTGTTGTCATAACACTAATCATGAGTTAAGACTTTCGCAACCCTTGTCTTGCAGCATTTTGTCTTTGAAGTAACTCACCACAGACACAGGTTTCAATATCTTACGGTGTATTTCGGAAATACTGAAAAGTATTCCTCTCATCTCAGTAATAGAACAAAGCAATCCTCATCGTTCGGGAAGATAACCTTTAACGTAGGAAATGTCTATTTCAAGTTCCTTATAACATAGTGTAATGCTGAAAATGATCAAACTGATGAAGACAATAATGTTAATTATAGTGATGTGTATGGTAATTTGATGATGCTACCACTACTTCTGGAGACGATGATGATGATGATGATGATGATGATGATGATGATAACGATGATGATGATGATGATGATGATGATGATGATGATGATGATGATGATGCAGAAAACTATCATAATGGATACAATACCAGTATATTATTCTTGAACAAACAAACAAAAGAAAGGGAAACTAAATTTCAATTCTGTTTCAGCGAGACGGAGACGGAATGACTACAGGACCCATGAGACGAATGTCTAGACTGAAGCCAGGCCCAGTGTGCAGTATGGCATGAGTGGACGGCGCATGTCACACATGTCACGGAGCAGCTTCTCGGGCGCCAGTTTCGGTATCAGAGATTTCAAACCACCGATGCAGGTAACATCCACCAATCAATGTTTTAAGTAACCTTTCCAGAGTTGGCATAGCAATTTTTTTAATGGTTATTTAGGTGTATGAAACAGTTGCTACCAGCTCATTACCATACATCCATATCTGTTATATATATATATATATATATATATATATATATATATATATATATGTATATCTGTATCTGTCTATCTATCTACCTATTTATCTACCTATATATCAATCTATGTATCTATTTACCTACCTATCTATCTATCTATCTATCTACCCATCTATCTATCTATCTATGTACCTACCTACCTACCTATCTTTATATCTATCTATCTATTTACCTATCTATCTATCTATATATATATATATATATGAATATATATATATATATATATATATATATATATATATGTATGTATACCTACATATCCATCTATCTATCTATCTATCTACCTATCTATGCATCTATCTAAGTATCTATCTATCTACCTATATATCTTTATATCTGTCTATCTATTTATCTATCTATCTATCTATCTTTTTATCTATCTATCTATCTATCTATCTATCTATCTATCTATCTATCTATCTATCTATCTATCTATATATATATATATATATATATATATATATATATATATATATTTGTATATTTATATGTATATATTTATATATATATATATATATATATATATATATATATATATATATATATATATATATATATATCGTTCAGCTGTGCACGAAATTTATTTCTCAGAGATATAACGAAAATGTGGAAATCCAGACATTTTATTTTCTCTCACTCGTGTTTTCAAGACTTTGTAATGTCATAAACGCACGATTTAAAGGATCAATATTCCGATTTAATTGTCAATAAAGGTTTTGTCACTATAAGTTATGTGATAAATAGAGGCTTCATTGTTAACGTTCAGTGTTGCCAAAAAGCAGCTTTTACACTCAATAAACTGAAAACCCGTCCATGATCGCCTTTTATCGTTGTCTTTTTACAGCTTCAAAACACGTACAAACTAGCCCCGAAGCGAAAGAGCGATTTCAAAATAAGAAAGCTGAAGAGGTCATTAAGTCCGTTTTGGAGTCGTATCTCGGAGGCGAAAAGTACAGCAATGAAATCTGCAGCAATTTAGTACAGCAAATTTCAGACATCATCAAGGGCAGAATGAAAGATCTGGGCTTCAGGTGAGTAAACACATTTGCCAATGACAAGTTCGCTATTCATGACAATTTTAGGGTTTGAATGAGACTTTGGAATTCGCCCAGACAGCTTCTCAAACGGAGTTTATTCCGCCATCAGGTCACGTCACTTGGGCTCTTTTTAACACTGGTGTTTTATTATATTTTTTTTATTTTGTTTGTTTGTTATGTTTTGTTTTGTTTGCAACCTGTTAGGCGCCTTGTACTCACGTTTTGACAAGATCCTCTCTCTCTATAGCAGGGAACAGCACATCTGAGTGAAGCGAAGAAAGCAAAGTAACGTACCACTCCTAAGAGTACAAAGTTGTGGAAAAACAGTTTGGCTGACATGGGTTTAAACCAGTGTCGTGGTGGTTACAAACTCACAACACTACAGTTTTGCTGTAACGCGTACGATGAAGTGAAATGATATTTGATCATTACTTTATTGGCTGGTGTCTTCGGATCTTATTTTAACATGTGTCCAAACAGTGTGTCCAAATGTGTAAAAAGCAAATTATTGCATAAACCTAATGGATTTTTAAACATATTGTTTTGTTTGTCTTCCTTTTCTAGTCAGCGCTACAAGTACATATGTGTGGTCACCATTGGTCAAAACAGGAATCAAGGCGTTGCTGTGGTCAGCCGATGCATTTGGAATCCAGACACAGACAACTTCGCGTCTGCTTCATACTCATCTGGAGATGTGTTTGCTGTCGCATCGATCTATGCGACTTACTTTGAATGATTAGACACGTTGGTGTAACTTTCTACTTATAGTCCGTCCATTCTGTTTTGTAGAGGTGCTTAGAGACATTAAACGATCCGACTCAAGAAATGCAATTCCTTTGTAGAGGTGCTTAGAGACTTTAAACAATCCGACTCAAGAAATGCAATTCTTTTGTAGAGGTGCTTAGAGACTTTAAACAATCCGACTCAAGAAATGCAATTCCTTTGTAGAGGTGCTTAGAGACTTTAAACAATCCGACTCAAGAAGTGCAATTCTTTTGTAGAGGTGCTTAGAGACTTTAAACAATCCGACTCAAGAAATGCAATTCTTTTGTAGAGGTGCTTAGAGACTTTAAACGATCCGACTCAAGAAATGCAATTCTTTTGTAGAGGTGCTTAGAGACTTTAAACAATCCGACTCAAGAAATGCAATTCCTTATCTCACTTCCACCGATTGTCTCTTGGACAACGTTGTACATACGCAAACTGTAACCTCGTCTTTTCTGTGTCCGCAAATGTGCTTTAAAGTGAACCGATATCTTGTGCGTTTGGCGAAATTGTGTCATTATTGCTTCTTATTAATGGTCATTGGATGAATGCGTACGAGATTTTCTTTTCTTTTTTCAAAGACACCATGAGAGTGTAGCCTACTTTATAAAAGCCAGAACCTGGAATCAGAAATACAGATCTACTGATTTCGTGAAGGTATAGTTGCCTTTAGGTAAACCTATCAACTGTTCATATCTTACAGACGCTCAAAAACACTTAGTAGTGAGTTTTTATGACACAGGCAATTTGTCTTGGCATTTTTGAAGGGGGGGGAGTAGATTTATCGACCATAATACGTGTATCATTACGATTGTTGCTTTCACTTTTCTACAACGCTTTAGTAACTGTTGTTTTTCCCATGATTCCTACCCCTACCCCTATTTTATGAGAACTAAGTCTCTAATCGTGACCTTTTATATTTCACTGAAGCTAGACATTTGAAAGACGTTATTGGGAAATCATTCTTTGTGAAATGTGTGTGTGTATGTCATTGTGAACTGTCTCTGCAATATCATAAGGAAAGCACAATGCTATTGAACTGTTTACTTTTCATTTGAAATGACACACTTGTATAAATACATTTGGAATAAATATCTCTTTTTTCAAATTATTGATTGCAAATGGCCCCAAAAAATATTCATGAACAAAACTTTGTCTTGTAATGTTCAAAATAATCCCAAATATTGTCGGTGTGTGTAACAAAAATATATTTTCCAGATCATTAACTAAAAGAAATGTAGAATTGCAATTCATGGAGATCGAATATCCAATATTTGACTTAAAGAAGTGTTAAACTGCAAGTCATGTTTATCGAATATCCAATATTTGACTTAAAGAAGTGTCAAACTGCAAGTCATGTTTATCGAATATCCGTTCTTTGACTTAAAGAAGTGTCAAACTGCAAGTCATGTTTATCGAATATCCGATCTTTGACTTAAAGAAGTGTCAAACTGCAAGTCATGTTTATCGATCCGTTCTTTGATAAAGAAGTGCAAGTATGGAGATTGAATATCCAATCTTTGACTTAAAGAAGTGTCAAACTGCAAGTCATGTTTATCGAATATCCAATATTTGACTTAAAGAAGTGTCAAACTCATGTTGATCGAATATCCGATCTTGACTTAAAGAAGTGTCAAACTGCAAGTCATGTTTATCGAATATCCGATCTTTGACTTAAAGAAGTGTCAAACTGCAAGTCATGTTTATCGAATATCCGTTCTTTGACTTAAAGAAGTGTCAAACTGCAAGTCATGTTTATCGAATATCCGTTCTTTGACTTAAAGAAGTGTCAAACTGCAAGTCATGTTTATCGAATATCCGATCTTTGACTTAAAGAAGTGTCAAACTGCAAGTCATGTTTATCGAATATCCGATCTTTGACTTAAAGAAGTGTCAAACTGCAAGTCATGTTTATCGAATATCCGTTCTTTGACTTAAAGAAGTGTCAAACTGCAAGTATGGAGATTGAATATCCAATCTTTGACTTAAAGAATCAAATCCAATGGAGATTTGACTTGA
>JAXRKP010000459.1:167500-182500 GCA_037039925.1 Doris montereyensis
CGGATAAGCAACGAAAATTAAGTATAACATTTTGAATTCATTTAAATATTGTAACACGAAATATCTCAAATACTTGGTTGACAAAATCCTGACAATGTGACTCACAAATATAAAGGCTGATGCCTTTTAAGATTCGGCTTCCAAACATGACTACATTAGACGGGCCAACGCCTTATAATCCCACGCTCACCCCAGCCCAGTGTGAAACACCACCATAATCATCACAGTATTCGTGGCTTTGATATTATCTCCATATCCGTATTCGTGGCCTTGATATTGTCCCATATCCGTATTGCTTTGGTATTGTTCCATATCGTATTCGTGGCTTTGATATTGGTATTCGTGGCTTTGATATTGATATCCGTATTTGATATCCATATCGTATTCGTGGCTTTGATATTGTTCGTGGCTTTTATTAGTAAATGAAAAGGTTAGTTGGGATGAAAGGGTCGTACTTTTCACAAGAACCGAATACAATGGCATCGATATCAACTGTAACATCCTCACACGCGGTCTCTAGCAAACTTATCTTGTACGAACCAGTGAAGGAAATAGAAGACGAGGAAGACGGAAGGAAAACAAAGAGATGAAAATACAATAAAATTTGAGTAGTGTGTGGAAACGCTTCTGGACAAAGACCCAAATTCCTGCCAGGAAAGGAGAAAAGTGACACCTTCTAGCAGACCTAAATCCCTGTCAGGAAATGAGAAAAGTGAAAGCTTCTGGCAGATCCAAATCCCTTGCCAGGAAAGGAGAAAAGTGACACCTTCTAGCAGACCTATATCCCTGCCAGGAAATGAGAAAAGTGAAAGCTTCTTGCAGACCCAAACCCCCTGAGGAAAGGAGAAAAGTGAAAGCTGATGGCAGACTTATATTGCTGCCAGGAAAGAGAAAAATGAAAGCTTCTGGCAGAGACCCAAATCCCTTGCCAGGAAAGGAGAAAAGTGAAAGCTTTTGGCAGACCCAAATCCTTGCCAGGAAATGAGAAAAGGGAAAGCTTCTGGCAGAGACCCAAATCCCTGTCAGAAAAGGACAGAAAAAGTGAAAGCTTCTGGCAGACCTAAATTCCTGCCAGGAAATGAGAAAGGGAAAGCTTCTGGCAGACCCAAAACCCTGTCAGGAAATGAGGAAAGTGAAAGCTTCTGGCAGACCCAAAACCCTGCCAGGAAATGAGAAATATGATAGATTCTGGCATACCAAAAAACAGAGCCAGAAAATGAGAAAAGTGAAAGCTTCTGGCAGACCCAAACCCTTTGCCAGGAAATGAGAAAAGTGAAAAGCTTCTGGTAAAGAGACCCAAATCCCAGCCAAGAAATGAGAAAAGAGACAAAGCTTCTGGGAGAGACCCAAAATCCCAGCCAAGAAATGAGAAAAGTGAAAGCTTCTGGCGAGACCGTCTATCATGCAGCAAAACCACGACCCTGAAGGATTACAGGATACTTGATAATTACGAGGAGCATGGTGGTGATGATGATGATAGTGGTGGTGATGATGATAGTGGTGATGATGATGGTGGTGGTTGTGATGATGATGGTGGTGATGATGAGGGAGGTGATCATGATGGTGGTGATGATGATGATGGTGGTGATGATGATGATGATGGTGATGATGATGATGATGATCGATGATGATGATGATGATGAATAATGATGATGATGATGATGATGATGATGATGATGATCCGTGATGGTAGAAGTAGTAGCCATCATCATTTAGCGTAGATGATGATGGTAGACGTAAGTATCCATAATTATCATTTAGTGTAGAGGTGATGGTAAAGTAGTATCCATAATCATCATTTAGTGTAGAGGTGATGGTAGAAGTAGTATCCATAATTGTCATTTAGTGTAGAGGTGATGGTAGAAGTAGTATCCATTATCATCATTTAGTGTAGAGGTGATGGTAGAAGTAGTATCCATAATCATCATTTAGTGTAGAGGTGATGGTAGAAGTAGTATCCATCATCATTTAGTGTAGAGGTGATGGTAGAAGTAGTTGCCATAATTATCATTTAGTGTATAAGTGATGGTAGAAGTAGTAGCCATAATTATCATTTAGTGTACTGGTGATGGTAGAAGTAGTATCCATCATCATTTAGTGTAGAGGTGATGGTAGAAGTAGTATCCATAATTATCATTTAGTGTAGAGGTGATGGTAGAAGTAGTATCCATAATCATCATTTAGTGTAGAGGTGATGGTAGAAGTAGTATCCATAATCATCATTTAGTATAGAGGTGATGGTAGAAGTAGTATCCATAATCATCATTTAGTGTAGAGGTGATGGTAGAAGTAGTATCCATAATCATCATTTAGTATAGAGGTGATGGTAGAAGTAGTATCATAATCATCATTTAGTGTAGAGGTGATGGTAGAAGTAGTATCCATAATTATCATTTAGTATAGAGGTGATGGTAGAAGTATCCATAATCATCATTTAGTGTAGAGGTGATGGTAGAAGTAGTACAGCCATAATCATCATTTAGTATAGAGGTGATGGTAGAAGTAGTATCCATAATCATCATTTAGTGTAGAGGTGATGGTAGAAGTAGTATCCATAATTATCATTTAGTGTATAAGTGATGGTAGAAGTAGTATCCATCATTATCATTTAGTGTACAAGTGATGGTAGAAGTAGTAGCCATCATCATTTAGTGTACAAGTGATCATTGTAGAAGTAGTAGCCATCATCATTTAGTGTACAAGTGATGGTAGAAGTAGTAGCCATCATCATTTAGTGTACAAGTGATGGTAGAAGTAGTAGCCATCATCATTTAGTATAGAGGTGATGGTAGAAGTAGTAGCCATCATCATTTAGTGTAGAGGTGATGGTAGAAGTAGTAGCCATCATCATTTAGTGTACAAGTGATGGTAGAAGTAGTAGCCATCATCATTTAGATGGTAGAAGTGATGGTAGAAGTAGTAGCCATCATCATTTAGTGTACAAGTGATGGTAGAAGTAGTAGCCATCATCATTTAGTGTAGAGGTGATGGTAGAAGTAGTAGCCATCATCATTTAGTGTACAAGTGATGGTAGAAGTAGTAGCCATCATCATGTAGTGTAGATGGTGATGGTAGAAGTAGTAGCCATCATCATTTAGTGTAGAGGTGATGGTAGAAGTAGTAGCCATCATCATTTAGTGTACAAGTGATGGTAGAAGTAGTAGCCATCATCATGTAGTGTACAAGTGATGGTAGAAGTAGTAGCCATCATCATTTAGTGTACAAGTGATGGTAGAAGTAGTAGCCATCATCATTTAGTGTACAGGTGATGGTAGAAGTAGTAGCCATCATCATGTAGTGTACAGGTGATGGTAGAAGTAGTAGCCATCATCATGTAGTGTAGAGGTGATGGTAGAAGTAGTAGCCATCATCATTTAGTGTACAAGGTGATGGTAGAAGTAGTAGCCATCATCATGTAGTGTAGAGGTGATGGTAGAAGTAGTTATGCCCATAATTCATCATGTAGTAGCCATAGTATTAATCATCATTTAGTGTAGAGGTGATGGTAGAAGTAGTATCCATAATCATCATTTAGTGTAGAGGTGATGGTAGAAGTAGTAGCCATAATCATCATTTAGTGTACAAGTGATGGTAGAAGTAGTATCCATAATCATCATTTAGTATAAGGTGATGGTAGAAGTAGTAGCCATCATCATGTAGTGTACAGGTGATGGTAGAAGTAGTAGCCATCATTATCATTTAGTGTACAAGTGATGGTAGAAGTAGTAGCCATAATCATCATTTAGTGTACAAGTGATGGTAGATAGTCCATATCCATCATCATTTAGTGTCCATAGTGATGGTAGTAAAGTAGTAGCCATCATCATTTAGTGTACAAGTGATGGTAGAAGTAGTAGCCATCATCATTTAGTGTACAAGTGATGGTAGAAGTAGTACATCATAATTATCATTTAGTGTACAAGTGATGGTAGAAGTAGTACGCTTCAGCCCATCATCATTTAGTGAGACAAGTGATGGTAGAAGTAGTAGCCATCATCATCATTTAGTGTACAAGTGATGAAGTAGTAGCCATCAAGTGTACAAGTGATAGTAGACCATCATCATCATGTAGTGTAAAAGTGATGGTAGAAGTAGTAGCCATCATCATTTAGTGTACAAGTGATGGTAGTAATGTAGCTATCATCATTTAGTGTACAAGTGATGGTAATTATCATTTAGTGTACATGTGATGGTAGAAGTAGTATCCATCATCATCATTTAGTGTACAAGTGATGGAAGAAGTAGTATCCATAATCATGTAGTGTAGGGTGATGGTAGAAGTAGTAGCCATAATTATCATTTAGTGTACAAGTGATGATAGAAGTAGTATCCATTTAGTAATTATCATTGTAGTGTAGAAGTGATGGTAGAAGTAGTAGCCATCATTATCATTTAGTGTAGAGGTGATGGTAGAAGTAGTAGCCATCATCCATAGTGTAGAGGTGATGGTAGAAATAGTAGCCATCATCATGATGATGTAGAGGTGATGGTATAATTAGTAGCCATCATCATTTAGTGTACAGGTGATGGTAGATGTAGTAGCGATCATCATGTGATGTGTGATGAGGTGATGTAGAAATAGTAGCCATCATCATGTAGTGTACAGGTGATGGTAGAAGTAGTAGCCATAATTATCATTTAGTGTAGAGGTGATGGTAGAAGTAGTAACCATAATCATCATTTAGTGTACAAGTGATGGTAGAATTAGTATCCATCATCATGTAGTGTACAGGTGATGGCCATCATCATTTAGTGAAGTGATGGTGGAATTAGTATCCATCATCATTTAGTGTACAAATGATGGTAGAATTAGTATCCATCATCATTTAGTGTAGAAGTGATAGTAGACTTAGTAGCTATAATTATCATTTAGTGTACAAGTGATGGTAGAATTAGTAGCCATCATCATTTAGTGTACAAGTGATGGTAGAAGTAGTATCCATCATCATCAGGTGATGATAGAAGTGTATCATCATTTAGTGTGATGATGGTAGAATTAGTAGCCATCATCATGTAGTGTCCAGTGATTGTAGAAGTAGTAGCCATCATCATGTAGTGTACCAGGTGATGGTAGAAGTAGTAGCCATCATAGTGTACCAGTGATTAGTAGTAGCCATCATCATGTAGTGTACCAGTGATGGTAGAAGTAGTATCCATCATCATTTAGTGTACCAGTGATGGTAGAAGTAGTAGCCATCATTATCATTGTACCAGTGATGGTAGAATTAGTGCCATCATCATGTAGTGTACCAGTGATGGTAGAAGTAGTAGCCATCATCATTTAGTGTACAAGTGATGGTAGAAGTAGTAGCCATCATTATCATTTAGTGTACAAGTGATGGTAGAAGTAGTAGCCATCATCATGTAGTGTATAAGTGATGGTAGAAGTAGTAGCCATCATCATCATTTAGTGTACAAGTGATGGTAGAAGTAGTAGCCATCATCATTTAGTGTACAAGTGATGGTAGAATTAGTAGCCATCATCATTTACTGTACAAGTGATGGTAGAAGTAGTAGCCATCATCATTTAGTGTACAAGTGATGGTAGAATTAGTAGCCATCATCATTTAGTATAGACAAATGATAATTATCATTTAGTGTACAAGTGATGGTAGAAGTAGTAGCCATCATCATTTAGTGTACAAGTGATGGTAGAATTAGTAGCCATCATCATTTAGTGTACAAGTGATGGTAGAAGTAGTAGCCATCATCATCATTTAGTGTCATCATGTGATGATAGAAGTAGTATCCATCATCATCATTTAGTGTACAAGTGATGGTAGAAGTAGTAGCCATCATCATCATTTAGTGTACAGGTGATGATAGAAGTAGTAGCCCATCATCATTTAGTGTAGAGGTGATGGTAGAAGTAGTAGCCATCATCATCATTTAGTGTACAAGTGATGATAGAAGTAGTATCCATCATCATCATTTAGTGTACAAGTGATGGTAGAAGTAGTAGCCATCATCATCATTTAGTGTACAAGTGATGATAGAAGTAGTAGCCATCATCATCAGGTTTAGTAGTAGCCATCATGTTAGTGGCGTGATGGTAGAAGTAGTAGTAGCCATCATCATCATTAGTGTACAGGTGATGGTAGAAGTAGTAGCCATCATTATCATTTAGTGTACAAGTGATGGTAGAAGTAGTAGCCATCATCATCATTTAGTGTACAGGTGATGGTAGAAGTAGTATCCATAATCATCATTTAGTGTACAGGTGATGGTAGAAGTAGTATCCATAATTATCATTTAGTGTACAAGTGATGATAGAAGTAGTATCCATAATCATCATTTAGTGTACAGGTGATGGTAGAAGTAGTATCCATCATCATCACTTAGTGTACAGGTGATGGTAGAAGTAGTATCCATCATCATGACTTAGTGTACAGGTGATGGTAGAAGTAGTAGCCATCATCATCATTTAGTGTACAGGTGATGGTAGAAGTAGTATCCATCATTATCATTTAGTATACAAGTGAGTAGAATTTAGTATACAAGTGATAGAATTATCATTTCAGTGTACAAGTGATGGTAGAGTAGTAGCCATCATCATGTATCTGATGATGGTAGAATTAGTAGCCATCATCATTTAGTGTACAAGTGATGGTAGAAGTAGTAGCCATCATCATTTATACATTTAGTGTACAAGTGATGGTAGTAGTAGCCATCATCATCATTTAGTGTACAAGTGATGGTAGAAGTAGTAGCCATCATTAACATTTAGTGTACAGGTGATGGTAGAAGTAGTAGCCATCATCATCATTAGTGTACAGATGATGATGGCCATCAGAAAGTGATGGTAGAATTAGTATCCATCATCATTTAGTGTACAAGTGATGGTAGAAGTAGTAGCCATCATCATTTAGTGTACAAGTGATTAGAAGTAGTAGCCATCATCATTTAGTGTACAAGTGATGGTAGAAGTAGTAGCTATAATCATTTAGTGTACAAGTGATAGTAGAAGTAGTAGCCATAGTGTATCATTTAGTGTACAAGTGATGGTAGAAGTAGTATCCATCATCATTTAGTGTACAAGTGATTAGTGTACAGGTCATTTAGTGTAGAAGTGATGGTAGAAGTAGTATCCATCATCATTTAGTGTAGAGGTGATGGTAGAAGTAGTAGCCATCATCATCATCATTTAGTGTACAAGTGATGGTAGAAGTAGTAGCCATCATCATCATTTAGTGTACAGGTGATGGTAGAAGTAGTAGCCATCATCATCATTTAGTGTACAGGTGATGGTAGAAGTAGTAGCATCATCATCATTTAGTGTACAGGTGATGGTAGAAGTAGTAGCCATCATCATGATTTAGTGTACAAGTGATGGTAGAAGTAGTAGCCATCATCATCATTTACCAGTGTGTAGAAGTAGTAGCATCATCATCATTTAGTGTACAAGTGATGATAGAAGTAGTAGCCATCATCATCATTTAGTGTACAGGTGATGGTAGAAGTAGTAGCCATCATCATCATTTAGTGTACAGGTGATGGTAGAAGTAGTAACCATCATCATCATTTAGTGTACAAGTGATGGTATGTAGCCATCATCATCACTTAGTGTACAGGTGATGGTAGAAGTAGTACCATCATCATCATTTCAGGTGATGATAAAATTAGTAGCCATCATCATCATTTATACCAGGTGATGGTAGAAGTAGTAGCCATCATCATCATTTAGTGTACAAGTGATGGTAGAAGTAGTAACCATCATCATCATTTAGTGTACAGTGATGGTAGAATTAGTAGCCATCATCATGTAGTGTACCAGGTGATGGCTTCAACATCATCATCATTTAGTGTAGGTGATGGTAGAAGAGTAGCCATCATTATTTAGTGTCATGGAAAAGATAGAATTAGTCAAGAGGCCAAAAGAACAACATGTCGATCCAAAAGCAGCCCACCTGGCCCACGTCCGACAATTACATCTCCCTCGACACGTCGCGGTATAAGGAGAGAAAATGTAGAGGTGAAGTAAGTAAAGTAGCACCCCCTCCCCCCACACACACACAAGTGCAGACTCACTAAATGTATATATGTTATCTTCCAGCAGGCTATTTCATAAACTACATACAGGACAAGTGATGGTAGAATACATTGACAAGATATTTATCTACCTGTGAGCTGAATATTCATTCACATTGAGTCGACAAAGGAAAGTAGAGTGAAGTACAATCATCAGGAGTACAACGGCATGAGGAGAAAACACCCACCTAGGCAAACAGCTTTGGTTTTGAACCACTGTCGCCATGATTACAAACTCACAACAGAACAGTTTCGCTGCAATGCCCCCAAAATAAGATTTAATTATTTAGCACAACTTAGAGTGAGAAAGAAGTAATGCCGGTCGTCGTTTTAGGCAGGTGAATGTAAAGTAGTAAGTCACATTCTCAGAGGTGAGCATAGGGTAATCAGGAGTGGATCCCTGATGTTTCTAGGCATATGGCATAATGTAGTAGATTGTCATTGCTTACAGGTCACGTAGAAGTAGTAGCCATCATCATCATTTAGACATATGGCATAATGTGATAGATTCTCATTGCTTTCCACGTCCTCTAGACATATGGCATAATGTGATAGATTCTCATTGCTTTCCACGTCGTCTAGGCATATGGGTAATGTGATAGATTCTCATTGTCTTTCCACGTCGTCTAGACATATGGCATAATGTGATAGATTCTCATTGCTTTCACGTCGTGTAGAAGTGATAGATTCATCATTGCTTTCACGTCGTCAGGCATATGGCATAATGTGATAGATTATCATTGCTTTAGACCCTGCCTTTACTTTGGCTGTGAATGTAAGGATGGGTTTAAACATTACATCTTCATCTTACCGACATCAGTAGGATCAGAATTTGTAGCTCCTCTGAAATCCTCTCGATGCTTGTTTGGCTGTAACCTCCCGACTTGGTCATCGATAGTAGCAAGTAACCATCATCATGACTTAGTGTACCGATGCCTGGGCAACGTAGTGTGATCCTCGTAGTGACCTGTGGTCAACACGTTCGACGGAGTCAAAGAGACAACAAAAAACAACATGTGTTTCAAAAATGGCAGCTCCATAACTACATCGACATGGTATAACAAAATAAAATTCGGCACTTAAAACATATTTTGTTAGTCAGTCGGTAGATAATCGTTGAACGTGAAATGGAACTTCCATCTTTAATGAGGGTAGTTAGCTCGGTTAGTAACTCCCTTTCTTTTCATGGCAAGGCAATAGTGCCGACGCAAGGTCGAATTAGTTCGATCACCATGGTGGCCAAGTTGGTAGAATTTTTCTGTATATTCCTTGCATTTGTCTCATCTTTGTTCCTATTGGGGCTTTAAATGTAATATTATTCAATGTCATTAGAATTTTACGTTCGTATGATAGCATAACATGTTCATAATCATTGTAGGGAAACGTAATAACATGTATTTTATCAACATACATTGTGACAGAAGAATACTCATAGTCACAGAATGTCAAGGTCGTAAATTAGATCCAAAACAAAGTAAGACAGCAACATGATGGCAAGTACGTTTATGGAATGGTCTGGGTAAACGTAGCATCTATCATAACAGATAATGATAACGCTCTGTAGAGCGTTTGCGGCGTCGGGGGTTGCGGGGGGGTGGTTGGGATAGCGTCAGGGATTATGACATAATCTTAGAAGATTTCAGCATGGCATGCCTAAGTGCCAATGCGTTTATTAAGATCAGTAGCCTAAATCATCGCCCTGAAAAACATGCATTCCTGGTTCACAGTGCCCGCATTGATGTATTTCTATGACACATTACTTAAGTACAGTATGATATGTTCCTTCTTTAGAGTTGAGCGCAGGGTAATCAGAGAAGAGACTATATTTTTACAAGTGGCGTACGGCATAGATCTGCTCTGGTATTTTGCCATGAACTTTCACGCCACATTTACTTTGGCCGTGTCCAAGTAGACCCAGCTACTCATTTACCTACTGGGTCGACGTAGTTGGGAATCGAACTCAGACCTCCGGCGTGGTAGTAGTAGCCTCTACCGACTGAACTATCGGCGCCTCTCTTAAATATTATAACAGCGTTCTTATTACATGTATTTTACAATGCATTTTTTAAGGAGGGGAGGGGAGCAATTTCTTTTCATGTTTGCATAACATAATATTATTGCTAAGTCATTTCCTATGCTGTCCCATTTTTGAAATCATGTTACTACAATCCAAAAGATCTTTATCAAACTATGTTGATATCAGTTGCTGAATTAACAGATTTAGAGGTAGCCATCATCATTCAGTGTAGAAGTGATTCTGTAAACGTATTGATTTAAATGAGAAGTAGTCATCACATCATTGGTGTACAGGTGATGAAAAAATAGTATGCAGGTCATCTTTGTCAAGATGATAGTGTGTATTTTAATCATTTAGTGTACATGTGATGTAATATACTAGCCATCGTTTCATTTAGTGTGTTTCAGTCACCATTTAATGAATCATCATGACAGGTGATGGTAGAAGTAGTAGCCATCGTCATGATTTAGTGTACATGGAAAAGATAGATCGACGGAGTCAAAGAGGCCTTCCCAAAAGCACATATCCAAAAAGCAACCTGGCCCACGTCCGACAATTACAATCGACACGTTATAAGAGCTTTGGAATGGTAGCACCCCCCCACACACACACACACACACACACATACACACACACACACACACAAGCAATCACTAAATGTATATATATGTTATCTCCCAGCAGGCTATTTACAAATTACATACAGGACAGCAGCGTCGTGCTAATACATTTCACCTGTAGCTGCACTTGAGTCGAGTAAGGAAGTAGAGTGAAGTACAATCCCCAGGAGTACAACGGCATGAAGAACACCCACCAAGGCAAACAGCCTTTGGTTTTGAACCACTGTCGCCATGATTACAAACTCACAACACAGCATGCAGCAATGCCCCAAAAATGCCGAATGAAAGCATCGAGAAAGGGAAGCAGTGCCGGTCGTCGTTGGCTGTGAATGTAAAGTAAAGTAGAGATGAGAGTGGATCCTTGATGTCTCTAGGCGTATGGCATAGCAGATTGTTTTAGGCATATGGCATAATGTGATAGAGATATCATAATGTAGATTGGCTGGCCAAGCTTCCATGTTTCAGGCATATGGCATAATGTATTTTTAGTTTGTACTTTGCTGTGAATTAAGATGGGTTTAAACATTAAATTTCTACATCTTACCGACATGTAGGATCAGCATTTTTTTGAAAAGTAACTCCTGACTGGTCGTCTGCAAGAACCCTTGTACGACTACTCTGATAGTTTGGGCAAATCAGGTGATCCTCGTAGCATCTCTGGGTCACGTTCACACACAACAAACAAAAATATATATATATATCTCTCTCACCCTCTACATCGACATGGTATAACAAAATAAAATTCGGCACTTAAAACATATTTTGTTAGTCAGTCGGTAGATAATCGCCCGTTAGTAACTCTTTCTTTTCTCAGGTCTCAGTTCGATCACCATGGTGCCAAGTTCTTTTTCTGTATCTCTTGCTTTGTCTCATCTCTTATTGGGGCTTTAAATTTAATATTATTCAATGTCATTTATTTTACGTTCGTATGATCTATGTTAATAATCACTCTCTAATAATATGTATTCTACATTGTGATGAAGAATACTCATAGTCACAGAATGTCAAGGTCGTAACACGATTCAAAACAAAGTAAGACAGCAACATGATGGCAAGTACGTTTTATGGAATAGTCTGGGTAAACGTAGCATCTATCATAATAGATAATGATAACGCTCTGTAGAGCGTTTGCGGCGTCGGGGGTTCTCTGGTTAGATAGCGTCAGGGATTAGCAGCAGGTCTAGTGATTTAGCATGACATGCCTAACTCTCGTTTATTAAGATCTCTCTCGCCCTGAAAACATGCATTCCCTGTCTCTCCGCATAGATGTATTTCTATGACACATTACTCTATAGTATGATATGTCCCTTCTTTAGAGTTGAGCGCAGGGTAATCAGGAGAAGAGACTATATTTTTTCTGGCGTACGGCATAGATCTGCTCAGTATTTGGCCATGCACTTTCACGCCACGTTTACTTTGGCCGTCCAAATAGACCCAGTCTGGGAATGACCTCCGGCGTGGTAGTGAAGTCACCGACTGAACTATCTGTCTCTGTCATTTCCTATGCTGTCCCTTTTGAAATCATGTTACTAAGTAATCCAAAAGATCTGGTTATCAAACTATGTTGGATATCAGTTGAATTAACAGATTTAGAGGTGTATGTTCTGTAAACGTATTGATTTAAAATGAGAGATCAACTTTGGTGTGTAAACAAATGGCGTATGGTCTCTGTGTCGATGTGTGTGTATTTTAAGAGTGTGCACCAATTTAGATGTAATATACTCTACGTTTTATTTGTGTTTCAGTTTTAATGAACTCAGACTTGGTTCAGCTTGGCGGGCCTTGCAATGTAAGAACCTACTTGAATGTACTTATGAGCTTTGGTCTAAATGTACTTCTATGCCTTGCAACTAAGAATCCAATTTTATTCTGCTCATACGTGGATTCGTTAGAGTTTTATATCTAGATATGTTTGTTTTGTTTCTCAATTTAATTTGTTTTTAAGTCTCTCTCTCTCTCTCTCTCTCTCTCTCTCTCTCTCTCTCTCTCTCTCTCTCTCTCTGCTCCCTCTCCCTCCCTCCCTCTCTCTCTCCTCTCCCTCTTCACCCTCTGTCTCTGTCTCTCTGTCTCTGTCTCTCTCTCTCTCTCTCTCTGTCTGTCTGTCTGTCTGTCTGTCTGTCTGTCTGTCTCTCTCTCTCTCTCTCTCTCTCTCTCTCTCTCTCTCTCTCTCTCTCTCTCTCTCTCTCTCTCTCCCTCTCTCTCTCTCTCTCGCTCT
Source organism: Doris montereyensis (assembly GCA_037039925.1). Taxonomy (NCBI): domain Eukaryota; kingdom Metazoa; phylum Mollusca; class Gastropoda; order Nudibranchia; family Dorididae; genus Doris; species Doris montereyensis. The sequence continues at coordinate 180,381 of JAXRKP010000459.1, forward strand.
CACTTCTCGCTCTCTCTCTCTCTCTCTCTCTCTCTCATCTCTCTCTCTCTCTCTCTCTCTCTCTCTCTCTCTCTCTCTCTCTCTCTCTCTCTCTCTCCCTCTCTCCCTCTCTCTCTCTCTCTCTCTCTCTCTCTCTCTCTCTCTCTCTCTCTCTCTCTCTCTCTCTCTCTCTCTCTCTCTCTCTCTCTCTCTCTCTCTCTCTCTCTCTCTCTCTCTCTCTCTCTCTCTCTCTCTCTCTCTCTCTCTCTCTCTCTCTGTCGGGGAGTAGATGATCCCGCCCTCCACGAGTCTCGTGCTGCCTTGCAGGCAGGTCTTGAATGACCAAAGGCTAAAGGAGTTAACCCTGAAAGAAAACAACTTGCAGCCTTGCAGGCCGGTTTTGACTGATCAAATGCTAAAGGAGTTAACCCTGATCGAAATTAACAACCTGCTTCCTTGCAGCCTGGTCTTGGATGACTACAGACCAAGGGAGTTAACCCCGACAGAAAACAACAAGGCCTGGTAGGGTGCCTCATGTGGCAGCCCCGCCATCTACCTAGGTACAATGGGCTAATCCCCGCTTATCCAAACAAACATATTTCAGAGAAAGAATAAAACATATTATAACCGGCTTGATCTTTCGACGACGAACGTGGACACGAATACGGACTGTGATATTTAGAACATGGAACGTTAGGGCAATGAATGGAAAAGAGTTACAATTAGTTGAAGAAATGAAAAATTTTAAGTAGATATTTTGGCCATTACAGAAACAAAGAAAAAAGGACAAGAAATAGAAAATGTAGGACCGAATCCTATTTTAATCTTCTCAGAAGTAGATGTCAAAGATAGAGCTAGAGCAGGAGTAGACCTCGTAGTGCACAAAAGACATGAAAAAGCTACTAGAAAGTTGGCCATTTATAAGCCCACGGCAATTAGATGTAAATATTAAAACCACAAGGACGAGAAATTAAAATTAATAGCTTATGGACCAAACGAAGACCCAACTAAAGAAGAAAAAAGATATCTTCGAAAACGATTTATAGATAGTTGCAGAGAATCTTAAACCCAAACAGGAACTAATGCTTTTAGGAGATTTAAATGCTAGAATAGTAACAATGTAGAAACGTCAAGAGGAGTAATAGGTAAAGAAGGAGAGACAACAACTTCTCCAAATGGGGAGAGACTAATTGATTTTTTGCCTAAAGAATAACATGAAAATAGCCAACACCTTTTTTTCCTCATAAAGATATCCACAAATATGTTGAGTAAATGCAGACAGGTGTGAAAAGTCAATGATAAACTACATAATCGTTAGCAGTTTCTTTACAGTACATTGGATGAAAGAGTAAACAGAGGAGCAGAAATATTTAGTGATCATCACTTAATGATTGCCAAAATGAGACTACTGACTGAATCAGAAAAGGAAAGAGAAGAAAGCTACTTAACTCAAAATAGAGGAACTAAATAAAACCAGTAGTAAAACAGGTATACCAATGTAGGATGGCAAATATTTATCAGTGAAAGACAGATGGATCTGAATGATTGCACAATAGAATAAAAGTGCAGATATATAAAGAAACACTCCTCAGTTGTACTGAAGAGGTTTGTGGTAGGAAACAAATTAAAAGAGATAGGAAAAAAGAACAGCATGGTGGAATGAGAATGTCAAAACTAAGATCAAAGAAAGAAGATGCCTGGAAAAATACTGCAAACAAAGAGACCACAGATAGGATAGATTACGTGAATAAAAGAACTATCGCTAAACAGAAAATGAGGAAAGCAAAACATGAACAATGGAAAGAGTTTGGACAAAGACTTCAAGAAAGCTATCAAGGAAATCAAAAGCTGTTCTGGGTGAGGGCAATGAAGAGCATGAGAAAGACCAAGCCTGCCCAATACGACAACTTAAGAATGCCAAAGGAGAAATAATGAAAGAAGACAGCGAAATCATGGAAACATGGAGAAAACATTTTCACCAATTGCATAATCCTCCAGAACGTATGAAACCAGGAGTACTGATCAATTAGTAAGAGTAAAACATTAATCCAGAGGAGACAGCTGAATATATAAAATATCAATGGAAGAAATCAAAACAGCTATAAGAAGAGTGAAATTAGGAAAGCCCAGGAGCAGATCAA
>JAXRKP010000459.1:187500-282500 GCA_037039925.1 Doris montereyensis
TCAGAGAGAACTCTGCCAACATGTCTGGCTCCCAGATTCCCGAACTCTTGATGGCCCCCGACATGGCTTTATCGTGGTCGACGTCATGGACGCAAAGAGTTCCTCGTTTGATTGGAAATACGAAAGGAATACAATCCAAATCGACGGGTAGCGGCTTGGCGATGTTCTCAATGTGTAGAGGAGATTCCGGTTCCAGTTTTTCCCCTTCCAGTGTCTCAATTTGTTCAACATTTTGTATCTCAGGATTCGCATCATCTTCGTCTGCAGCTTGAATATGATCAATGGCATGGCCATGTGGTAACCCATGCTGTGAATTTTCTTCTCTGTCCATTGCTTCGTTGTTTGGTGCTAATGGGTGTATGTCGTTATTTGCCGCATGTTCTATTTGAAGCAAGTCTTCTCTACCACTAGGATGGTTGCGGTCAGATGGATTCATTTCTTCTTTGTTTAAAATCTGGCCGTTTGGTGCTAATAGATGTATGTCGTTGTTAGCCGCGTGTTCTCTTTGTAGTAAATCTTCTCTCATGCCTTGCTGGTTACGCGCAAATGGATTCACGCCGTGATTGTCTGGCATTTGGTGTGGCAATAAATGGTTATCTGCCCTTTCTTGGTTTGAGGGAATCATGTTATTATTCAATGGCACATTTTGAAGATTATTGTGTGGCTCGGGTAGTCTCCAGCCTTTCTTCTGGGGCACCTCGTTTGGAATGGCGTCCTTATTCGCACTTTTTGGTAAGTGAAATGGATTCCTGCCATTGTTGCCTATGGGTCGAAGGATAACAGGGTTGGGTCCATGTCTGTCTCCCCTTGAAAGGTGACCGATTCTGATTTCTCGGAGGGAGATTGCCGTTCACATTTCCATCTATTCTAAGCCTTTGTCCAAATTGATTTGGTATTGGATTATTAACATGGCCCGCTGGAGCGAAGCGTTCATTCATTGCCGGTTGAAGCAGATGATTTCTGTTGGCGTCCAAAAAATCCCTTCCCCTGAGATGGAAATCCTGAGGTCGTTTTCTTACGTCTGCAAATCTGTCGTAGTGTCTGTTTTCCAAGTTATCCTGACCAGGTAAATGGTTGATCCTATCATATTTGTCTTTAAGACGAAACGCACCTAAATTATCAATTGGCTTCGCAGGAACAGGAGGAATTTCACCAGCATTGATAACCTTCCTTGGCATTTCCAGCTGTACCTTTGGTATTGGCGTTGCTATTGCTATTTTCCTTCAGCAGCAGCTGGCAAGCCAAGTCTTTTTCTCAATTCTCGGATTCTCTCTTCAGGGGATTTATCGTGATCAGGTTGAATGCCGTTGGGGAACAATTTAAATCCCACTAGTTGGCCCTTGTCGTTTCTGAGTTTAACATCTTCGGGGTTAAAATTGTAGTAGGGGATGAACTAATTCTTTTTCTTGAGCCTCGCCTATCTCAGGCATTTCTTCCTGATGATCTTCCTTTACGACGATGTCATTCGGTCTGACGTCCGCCTCCTCCTCATCATCATGCCCATCCGGCCACTGTCTGTGTTGCTCTTGTTCGTCTTCCTTCTCCCTTTGATCATGTCTCATAAAGTCAGAATCAGATGCTACGACTTTGTTGTTTGTATCTGTCGAAAGATATTTGCAGAGTAATTTAAGGGAAATCGTTTAAATCGTTGGTTAATATGTGTTTTATTTTGCAAACAATAATTGGATACATTAAAAAATAATAGGATCTGCATAATTGTTAGAATGAAAAAAACTAAAAACATATCCCACCCAAAAAAACAAAAAACAAACCAAAGAAGCATCAAGAAGATCAGCAACACATCTAATGAGCATGCTTGGCATCAAATTTTAGTCGCCGACAATACTGAGAAAAATTAAAGGATTAGCTTCTTACATTTAGTATTCGTCGTCTTTAAGTCAATGTCATTTTATTGTGTACATGGAACAAACAAAATACAATGAATATGTTCGTGTACAGAAATCAAATGGATCAAAGGGTGCTTTTTGAGCACTGACAATCTTCAAATCCTATGAGTGAGTGAGTGAAAGAGAGAGAGAGAGAGAGAGAGAGAGAGAGAGAGAGAGAGAGAGAGAGAGAGAGAGAGAGAGAGAGAGAGAGAGAGAGAGAGAGAGAGAGAGAGAGAGAGAGAGAGAGAGAAACAGAGACGGAGAGACGAGACAGACAGACAGACAGACAGACAGACAGACAGACAGACAGACAGACAGAGACAGATACAGAGACAGACAGAGACAGAGAGATAGAGAGAGACACACAGACCGACAGACCGATAGATAGGCAGACAGACAGACGGACAGACAAATTAGAATTCTCTATTACAATTTTTAATCCCAACTTTTGAAAAGCAGATACACGAATGGATTGTGTAGGTACGGTACACGACTCGCAAGTAAAATGTTCAATGTTTCAATTTAGAGATGATATGCAGATATATATCTTTCTTCAATGGGGGAGGTGGGGGGGGGCTAGCCCCTGGTCAAGTACCATCTGGGTTTAACAATGAATTCAATCTGAAACAGACGCGAGTTTGGTATTCTAAGACTCATTGGCTGTTACTGTTGTAAATGTTCGAGAAAATATTATTCGTTAGAGGCCTCTAGAAAATGTTCAACATGTTTGTTGAGAGGCCACCATCTTTTGCTTCTAGACCACCGGGTCACCTGACCGGGGGACAGAATGGGAGTTTTGTAAGACAGAATGGGAGCTTTGTAGACAGAACTACGAAATAGCACAGAATGGGAGTTTTGTAGACAGAATGGGAGCTTTGTAGACAAAACTACGAAATAGGACAGAATGGGAGTTTTGTAGAGTTTTGTAGACAGAATTGGAGTTTTGTAGACAGAATGGGAGATTTTTAGACAGAATGGGAGCTTTGCAGACAGAATGGGAGTTTTGTAGACAGAACTATGAAATAGGACAGAATGGGAGTTTTGTAGACAGAATTGGAGTTTTGTAGACAGAATGGGAGATTTTTAGACAGAATGGGAGCTTTGCAGACAGAATGGGAGTTTTGTAGACAGAACTATGAAATAGGACAGAATGGGAGTTTTGTAGACAGAACTATGAAATAGGACAGAATGGGAGTTTTGTAGACAGAACTATGAAATAGGACAGAATGGGAGTTTTGTAGGGTTTTGTAGACAAAATGGGAGTTTTGTAGGGTTTTGTAGACAAAATGGGAGTTTTGTAGGGTTTTGTAGACAAAATGGGAGGAGGGTTTTGTAGACAGAATGGGAGTTTTGTAGGGTTTTGTAGACAGAATGGGAGTTTTGTAGGGTTTTGTAGAGAAAATGGGAGTTTTGTAGACAGAATTGGAGTTTTGTAGACAGAATTGGAGTTTTGTAGATAGAATGGGAATTTTGTAGACAGAATTGGAGTTTTGTAGACGGAGTTTTTGTAGGGAGTTTTATAGTTTTGTAGACAGAATTGACGTTCCGTAGACAGAATGGAAGTTCTGTTGACAGAATGGGAGTTTTATAGACATAATGAAAGTTCTGTTGACAGAATTGGAGTTTTGTAGACAGAATGGAAGTTTCATGGAGACAGAATGGAAGTGTTTTTGACAGAATGGAAGTTCTGTTGACAGAATGGGCGTTTTATAGACAGAATGGAAGTTCTGTTGACAAAATTGGAGTTTTGTAAACAGAATGGAAGTTCTGTTGACAGAATGGGAGTTTTTAGACAGAATGGACGTGTTTTGACAGAATGGGAGTTTTATTGACAGAATGAGAGTTTTGTAGACAGGGTGGAGGTTTGTAGACAGAATGGAAGTTTTGTAGACAAAATTGGAGTTTTGTAGACAGAATTGGAGTTTTGTAGACAGAATTGGAGTTTTGTAGACAGTATTGGAGTTTTGTAGACAGAATGGAAGTTTTGTAGAGTTTTGTAGACATAATTGGAGTTTTGTAGATATAATGGGACAGAATGAGAGTTTTTGTAGAGTTTTGCAGACATAATTGGAGTTTTGTAGATAAAATGGGACAGAATGGGAGTTTTGTAGGGTTTTGTAGAGAGAATGGGAGTTTTTGTAGGGTTTTGTTGACAGAATTAAAGTTTTGTAGACAGAATGGGAGTTTTGTTGACAGAATTAAAGTTTTGTAGGGTTTTGTTGACAGAATTAAAGTTTTGTAGACAGAATGGGAGTTTTGTTGACAGAATTAAAGTTTTGTAGACAGAATGGGAGTTTTGTTGACAGAATTAAAGTTTTGTAGACAGAATGGGAGTTTTGTTGACAGAATTAAAGTTTTGTAGACAGAATTGGAGTTATGTTGACAGAATTAAAGTTTTGTAGACAGAATGGGAGTTTTGTTGACAGAATTAAAGTTTTGTAGACAGAATTGGAGTTTTGTAGACAGAACGATGAAATAGGACAAAATAGGAATTTTGTAGAGTTTTGTAGACAGAGCTACGAAATAGGACAGAAGGGAGTTTTGTAGAGTTGTATAGACAGAATTATGAAAGGTTTCGTCTGTGTAATTGAAGGAATTGCAACACTCTACCCTCACAGAAATATCGCTGGAACATCAATTTCAGGATGAAACTAAACCAAATTAATGTGAAGAGTCACGTGGCTGATTTAGGCAAAGAAAGCGTATGAAGACCTTCACATCTGTCCCTCTTATGCTCGACCCACACTTTTGTTGATGTTGTTGTTTTTTATTTTATTTTTTGGGTTGGGTTTAATTTTGTTTGTTATTTATTTTTAGTGGGGTTTTTTCTTGTAGGGATGGAAAGGGGGGGGTGGGGGTCGACATTATTTTGAAAGGCTAAGAACGATTACTGCAGATAAAAAAGCAAGAAAAAAAAACCCAAAACGAAAAAAACAAAGTTCCAACAAAGAAAACCAAAAACAAAAGTTAAACAAAAAATACAAACAAGAAGATTTGTTAACGACTCTATTTCGTTTTCCCTTTCATTCTTATCAATAAGAGATTCATTTGAATGGATGATTCCATAAAATATCAAAAAAGAGCATTTCCTTCCTTTTAATACTAACCTAATTTTAGAAAACAGAAACGCAAGGTATACTTAAAGGCCACAAAACGAAATAAAACGACACAAAAAAAACTCACAAGAAAAACGAGGAAAGAGAGAGAAAAAAGTTGGATTAAGCATCTGGTCTAATTGGAAATGGATGAAAATCTCATGTTGATAGCTGGGAACATGGAGAAACAAAAATCTTCACCCCGTTAAGCTTATGAAGGAGCTTCGTTTGTTTAATTAAACTTTACCCTGTCCACCATGTGTGCTGAATCTCAGGGTGATTTAAGAGAAGAAAGATGAGTGATAGAGCGAAAATGAAAAGGAAAGAAATAGTACCTACCAGCAACGCTCGCCAACCACCCACAGGATCTTCGTTATTTTACATTCAGTAATCATACTATTTGACATTTGACATGAAAGATAAAGTATTCATTCAATGTGTGCTAAACATCATGACATACGGGTGTCAGACCTGGTTACTATCAAAGAAACTAGCAAGAAAACTGCAACCCACCCAGAGAGTAAATGGAGAGAAAAACGCTACATATCAAAAAACTCCAAAATAAAATGTTTGGCTTCGAAATAAAGAAAGAACAGAGGTCTCACACGTCCTCAACCTCTCACTCAGACAAAACTGGAAATGGACTGCAGGCCATAGAGCAAGATTTAAAGGCGACAATTGGACACAAAGATGTACAGAATGATAGCCAAGAAGTGGACACAGAAACCCAGGAAGACTACTGAGAAGATGGCATGATGACATAAACAAACAAACAAAAAGCGTTGGCACAACGTGGCAGACGGAAGTAGGGAACGGGACTCACGGTATTTACGGAAATCTACGTCCTGCTATGAATGAAAGCTGTCTAATCATTATCATCAACAACATCAACAACATCAGTTGACATAAAGAAATATTTAAGTATGGCTTTGGGAGGGGGTGATAAAGGAGTCAAAGAGTTTTTGAGATGGAAAAGGGGAGACATGAATATGGTATGCATTTCAAAACTGCATACAGTAAAACAGTGGCATAACAGCAAACTCATCCTGTTCATATTAACCAGAAAGACCCAGGACTATTCTCCTTTTGGAGCATTGGATGGAAAGTAATGACATAGAATGGGAGGAACAAAGAATAGGAAGATTTTGTAATGCCCTGGTTCAGGTGGTTAAATCGACACCTAGTCCCATCATAGAACGGACGATAAAATGGAGGTCCCGTGTGGATATCGCAACACTTTGTGCACGTTAAAGATCCATTTGCTGTTTGTAGGGCAGCCCCGACAAAATGTAAAACCTTGCCAAAAACCCCGAGATCACTTTTGTAGTGGGCGTGAATAAAATCGAATAAAAGAAAGCAACAATGTAACAAATCTACTCACAGTATAAGTATATAAGTATATAACATAACTATATGTAGATATTAGATATGTACAAGCAGGTTATACCCGAGTGATACCAATCACAATTATTAGATCGGTTCAGTATTTGATACTGAGGTTACACAGGTAGGTATGGCCGGAGCTCTTTCAACTTTTTAAGTATAAAACCTGTTCGAAATTGCGGCTTAGTTGACTGAAAATTCCACCGAAAGACGGAGAAACAGTGGCATTCTTAATAATTAAGCGTCACTTCTGGTACAAAGCTTCCTCAAATAAAACGATCTTTGGATCATTTACAACCTACATACAAAATATGATTACTCTTTGTGGCCTGGCAACAAAGCCTTTGGCGAACAGCGACCGACCACATCATAGTTATATATATAGAGAGAGGTATAAACACCAACCGGGTATGGCTTGCTGACCGTCCTGCGGTACGACCATGTTCTGGACGAAGCCTTTCCAGCCGCTTCTCTCGATGCCTTTCTTGGTGCCAAGGAACACTGTGTACACAGCTATAGCCAGGGAAGTAAACAACAAGAGGAACATCGCATTTTTGATGTATCTCCGCGACATGCTGACTTCTGCGAACTTTTTGAATCCCTCCCTTCTGAACGTGGCTGATGAAAGGGAAATATCCTTTGTTAACATGAGTGAAATGTTTCCATTGACTTTTTTCTGGCTTGCGAAGTGACATGGAACAATTCGGTTTTTATGAACACCTTATTGATTGCTTCATTTCTTATATAGAGTTAAGATTTGTAGGACTCTAATCACGACCCTAGACCTTCGCCCTGTGAGAGTAATCCGTTTCCTTTAAGTTTACTCCGAGTAGATCGAATGTGTTTAAAATTGTCACGTAGAATATAACCAGATTTGATTGATCCGAGCTCGCTTTTCCCCCTCCCACTCACGGGATGTGAGGGCATAGCTGCTAAGGATAAAACAGAGTGTGATCACTAAAGCAGAGCATTCCATTTTGTTTTATAAAAGGGGGTATGCCCTTTTCTTCCAATAGCTGATATCCCGCTAAAGACCTCTACTGTAAGACTTACACCTTGCTAAAAACGGAGCAAAACATAAATGGATACCTTTTTTGTATGTTTTATATCGTTTTCCCTAACTGGGTGACCTTTGATAGTTGTATAATCACGTGGTGCATATAATGAAGTTATATTATGTTAGTTACACGTGAGAAACACAATGAATGTTAAATCGTTGGGATTAGTAGCCTAATGTTACTTTAACTATATTAAGGTTATTAATCAAAAATTATGTAATCAGTTATGATTGTTTGGATGCCATTATCTCGCTATCTTGTTTCTTGATGTGTTTGTGATTGTGTGCCCTTCCATGGGACATAAATGGAGATATATTTTCATAAAGGTTGTATCTTAAAATCATCACAAATGTTAGGCATTAACAACTACTACAAACGTAACACTGAAAGTATGATTTTACAGCTCGTCAATTGTGCTAGGTGTTTTGATATCAATGGTGATGATTTTACAGCTCGTCAATTGTGCTAGGTGTTTTGATATCAATGGTGATGATTTTACAGCTCGTCAATTGTGCTAGGTGTTTTGATAACAATGGTGATGATTTTACAGCTCGTCAATTGTGCTAGGTGTTTTGATATCAATGGTGATGATTTTACAGCTCATCAATTGTGCTAGGTGTTTTGATAGCAATGGTGATGATTTTACAGCTCATCAATTGTGCTAGGTGTTTTGATAGCAATGGTGATGATTTTACAGCTCATCAATTGTGCTAGGTGTTTTGATAGCAATGGTGATGATTTTGCCACGCTGGAGTATTTTCTATTTCTGTCTTGTTTGTTATTATTATTATTCTCTGATCTCTGGATGTTTTAGAGATAACTAATCGCTGGATCCATACATTTCTTAACGGTTGTACACATTAATGGTTGAGGTTTGTACAGCAAGATTAAATTTCCGAATCTTAAATTATTTGGCAATTTCGCTGAGAAAATCCTTGTGAATGATAATAATAATAATAATAATAATAATAATAATAATAATAATAATAATAATAATAATAATAATAATAAATAATAATAAATAATAATAATAATAATAATAATAATAATAATAATAATAATAATAATAATAATGATGATAGATTTATACCAAGGCACTTAGAAGAATCACGGTGTTTCATCTACCCCTCAAAAGATTATTCTCACTATTGTGTGTGAATATAAGTCTTTAATTTGATTTTGTCTCATTTACACAAGAAATTATTGACGTTCATTTAAGATTCAGCGTGCGAAACACACATCACATTTTCAAACAAACAAACCCACGGTTAGAGATCATGTTGAGGAGGCTCTGTAATGGCTCTTGGTAACTTAACTGTCCCAGCTGCCATCTGGCGTCTCGCGCCAAGATTTATAAATATGCAAGGTTTCGATCGTTTCTCCCTCAGGTCCCGTTGGTAATCGAATTTAAATGGTGATGGAAGGCCTTAATCCGGATCACGTCCAGAGAAGTAAAGAGACTTTTTATCTATTTTATCAAAAGAAAAGCGAGAGAGAGAGAGAGAGAGAGAGAGAGAGAGAGAGAGAGAGAGAGAGAGAGAGAGAGAGAGAGAGAGAGAGAGAGAGAGAGAGAGACAGACAGACAGACAGACAGACAGACAGACAGACAAACAGAGGTAGATATATAGAGCCTTCTGTGGACTCAGACTTAAGAATGGTCTTTACCTACCGTTTCAGAGTCACCGTAGTGTTGATAGACTACAAATCTGGAACGTCCCGTTTTAAACGCTCATAATTATTAAACTGTTGCAATTAGGCAGAGCTCACGTTTTGTTCGATCCTGGCAGTCACGTGTTGATGTGAGTTGTGGGCATTAAATCAAACTGTAATAAAGGCAAGCAACTCGTTTGAATGGAAGGTTGACCGAAAGACACATGTCACATACATTTAAGAATAGGCTTGACAAGTTGAGGGGGAATCAAGCAATAGTCTATAACTATAAAGCCACAATCAACCCTACGCCTTAAGAAAGACAATCAAGCAATAGTCTATAACTATAAAGCCACAATCAACCTACGCCTTGAGAAAGACAATCAAGAAGTAGTCTACAACTATAAAGCCACAATCAACCTACGCCTTGAGAAAGACAATCAAGAAATAGTCTACAACTATAAAGCCACAATCAACCTACGCCTTGAGAAAGACAATCAAGAAATAGTCTACAACTATAAAGCCACAATCAACCTACGCCTTGAGAAAGACAATCAAGAAATAGTCTACAACTATAAAGCCACAATCAACCTACGCCTTGAGAAAGACAATCAAGAAATAGTCTACAACTGTAAAGCCACAATCAACCTACGCCTTGAGAAAGACAATCAAGCAATAGTCTACAACTATAAAGCCACAATCAACCTACGCCTTGAGAAAGACAATCAAGCAATAGTCTACAACTATAAAGCCACAATCAACCTACGCCTTGAGAAAGACAATCAAGCAATAGTCTACAACTATAAAGCCACAATCAGCCTACGCCTTGAGAAAGACAATCAAGCAATAGTCTACAACTATAAAGCCACAATCGACCTACGCCTTGAGAAAGACAATCAAGAAATAGTCTACAACTATAAAGCCATAATCGACCGACGCCTTGAGAAAGACAATCAAGAAATAGTCTACAACTATAAAGCCATAATCGACCGACGCCTTGAGAAAGACAGCCAAGAAGTTGAATGCAGCGAAGAGGATCGTAAGAACAAGTGCTAGAAATCAACGCTAAGTAAGTGATAAAGTGATAAAGTATAGAACCAAGATAGGCGGTATTGGGGGGGGGCTGATGGTTGAAGTTGAAGACCTGTGGCGTGTGCCATCCATTAGACAACGGTGACTTAAGTATTTTGGGCATGATACAAAGTGGCATGGCATACCTGGGGAAAAGCATTTAGATGCTGAAAGAAAGAGATCGACAGGAAGACAAAGACAACAATGTGTGAGGTAGACAGACCTAGAAAAAAACGGTGGTTACTAGAACAACGCAGACTGGCAGGATGATACATGAGTGAGAGCATTTCCTGGAAGGTTGTTTTAAAATAATCTTAATATGATTTTACCCACATCCACAAATAAGGAGGTCTCATGGATTTTGGTAGGAATTTTTTCGGACTGTCCTGTAAACAGCCAAGGGATCTTTTACTAGCACAGTGTTGTGATATGCACACGGGAGCTCCTTTTATCGCCCATCTCTGATGGGACCAGTCGTCTATCCACCTACGTGGACCTTTATTTTTGATTTATCTACGTTCATGTACACTTCATGACGCATAATGTTGGTGGTTTAATTATCATTTTGTTTACGGTGCATCAGCCAGAAGTGTGCTTAAGGTAATAAAAAGACGTATGTGTTTTTAACTCCTAAAAAAACATCTTTTTGTAAGTTGGTATTCCGAAACAAAGCAGCAGTTCTAACAGTGGCGACTACCTACTAGCGATTGACAAGTGTTTCATTTTAGACGCCATCCTTTTACCAAGGGGAATACGGGACGATGAAATATCTCGTCTCAGACTCTCAGGTATGGATAAGAGAATGAGTTATCATTAAAGATTAATATTAGTATGTTAATAGATTTACCGGAGAATAGGAAGGGAGGCAAAAGAAATGTAACAACCAATACAACAACCAAAGCAACACCTAAAACAACAACAAAAGCAACAACTAAAACAACAACTAAAACTACAACTAAAACAACAACTAAAACAACAACTAAAACAACAACTAAAACAACAACAAAAGCAACAACTAAAACAACAACTAAAACTACAACTAAAACAACAACTAAAACAACAACTAAAACAACAACTAAAACAACAACTAAACAACAACTAAAACAACAACTAAAACAACAACTCAAACAACAACTAAAACAACAACCAAAAACAACAACTAAAACAACAACAAAAACAACAACTAAAACAACAACCAAAACAACTAAAACAACAACAAAACAACAACTAAACAACAACAGAACAACTAAAACAACAACAAAAACAACTAAAACAACAATTAAAACAACAACTAAAACAACAACTAAAACAACAACTCAAACAACAACTCAAACAACAACTCAAACAACAACTAAAACAACAATTAAAACAACAACTAAAAACAACAACAAAAGCAAAACAAAACCAACAACTAAAACAACAACTAAAACAACAACTAAAACAACAACCAAAAACAACAAACTAAAAAAACAACAACTAAAACAACAACCAAAACAACAACTAAAACAACAACTAAAACAACAACTAAAACAACAACTAAAACAACAACACAGCAACAACTAAAACAACAACCAAAACAACAACCAAAACAACAACTAAAACAACAACCAAAACAACAACTAAAACAACAACTAAAACAACAACCAAAACAAGAACTAAAACAACAACTAAAACAACAACCAAAACAACAACTAAAACAACAACTAAAACAAAAACTAAAACAACAACTAAAAAACAACAAAACAAGAACTAAAACAACAACTAAAACAACAACTAAAACAACAACTCAAACAACAACCACAGCAACAACTAAAACAACAACTAAAACAACAACAAAACAACAAAAACAACAACCAAAACAACAACTAAAACAACAACTAAAACAAAACAACAACTAAAACAACAACTCAAACAACAACCAAAACAACAACTAAAACAACAACCAAAACAACAACTAAAACAACAACTAAAACAACAACTAAAACAACAACCAAAACAACAACAAAAAACAACAACAAAAACCAAAAAACCAAAACAACAACTAAAACAACAACCAAAACAACAACTAAAACAACAACTAAAACAACAACCAAAAACAACAACCAAAACAACAACCAAAACAACAACTAAAACAACAACCAAAACAAGAACTAAAACAAGCAACTAAAACAACAACCAAAACAACAACTAAAACAACAACCAAAACAAAACAACAACAACAAAAACAACAACTAAAACAACAACCAAAACAACAACCAAAACAACAACCAAAACACAAAAATAAAACAACAACTAAAACAACAACCAAAAAACTAAAACAACCAAAACAACAACCAAACAACAACAACTAAAACAACAACCAAAACAACAACCAAAACAACAACCAAAACAACAACCAAAACAACAACCAAAACAACAACCAAAACAACAACCAAAACAACAACCAAAACAACAACAAAAAACAACAACCAAAACAACAACCAAAACAACAACCAAAACAACAAAACAACAACCAAAACAACAACCAAAACAACAACCAAAACAACAACCAAATCAACAACCAAAACAACAACATTGATATTGAAATGGTAGTTAGTTTAACAATTGAATTGGCGACTGTAGTCTTTCTTCACATGAAAACATTGTAAGCCGCCTGAAATATGTAGGCTCGACAGCTTACTCTGTGGGTGGTAAACTTTTAGTGTTTAAGTTAGAGCGAATGAAATTTACATTTAGCTTCACTTCCATGATTATTACAAGCCCTTTGATCTTCCAATCATACATAGGTGCGGTGACAAAATCGAGGCGCCGGTAGCTTAGTCAGTAAAGCCTTTGACTACCACTCAGGAGGTATGTGTTTGATTCCTATTCCTAGTCCGGACAAATTTTTTTCTGGCCCCTCCTGTCGACACATCAGCATAATGGGTAGCTAGATCTGTTCAAACTCGGCGAAAGTAAAGGCGGTGTGGAAGGAAAGCAGCATTGCAAACGGCTACCTTAACTATGTCGTATGCCTGGAACAAAAGAAAACAGGATTCAATATACTCCTGATTACCCTACCCTCAACTCTGAGAATGTGATATTTATTTTAAGAAGACAAACGCTTTGTTCCCCATGACTTGTCTCGCATGATAACATTTCCAGAGCACGCTGTATTTGGTTACAATGCGATCAAATTACCAACGGGGTAATATTGCTATTGCACATTTTCAGGTGGAATGTTATTCATGTATTTGTCCTTGACAAGCGGTCTTTGAGTTTATACGGTAATAAGATGCAGTCTTAGAACAACCCATGGTGACCTCAACTATGATTGTTAGATCATGATAGTAGTCACTGGGGTTACGAGGATAAGCGTGAACGATATTATTCCAACTTTTTAATTGCAAAATCTATTTGAAGTGGCGGCTTGGACGAATGGAGTAAACTCGAAGACAGAAAAACGATGAAATGTTTCTCAATTAAACGTCTTTTGGTAGAAACAATCCTTGATATGAAAATGATTCTGAGATCATTTAGAAGACTAAGAGCCTACATGCAAAATATGCTTACTCTTAACGGTCTGGCAAAAGAGCCTTTGACTCACAAAGAACGACTGACTCAGTTATACCAAAGATATTAGAACTTGTTCTAGTATCTTTGGTCATATCTATATATAAAACTGTACATCTCAAACTTTTACCGTGCTAACCTTGGGAACCACTGCACCCACAAGCGCCATATTTCATAGGTGGATTTCAAATAGCCTGCTTTAGGTTCTTAGCAAATAAACTCTTGGATTAAATCAGTATTTTAATTGATTGGGAAAAGATTGTTTTGCCTGCGATCCACAAACTTTTATTGTTATTGTTGCTCAAAAACCTTCACTTCCGGTCGTTAGATATGCAATGAAAAGTCCGCCTAAGCTAAGTATCGAATACTGTATTGGTACTTTATGTCACCCTGCACCCAGTAACCTATTTGTACTTCATCGTTGAAAAAGAAAACGATTGTGGCAAGAGAGTAATCATAATAATCATTGTCTATGGACATGATTGTACTATATATATATATATATATATATATATATATATATATATATATATATATATATATATATATATATATATATATATATATATATATATGTATATATATATATATATATATATAGAGAGAGAGAGAGAGAGAGAGAGAGAGAGAGAGAGAGAGAGAGAGAGAGAGAGAGAGAGAGAGAGAGAGAGAGAGAGAGAGAGAGAGAGAGAGAGAGAGAGAGAGAGAGAGAGAGAGAGTAGCATTACCATGTCATCATGTCAACTGTTAACGTTCCTTCGTTGCCATTACAACCCATAGACCCGGAACTCATCCCGGTTTTCATGACATGACGCGAAATAACAAACTATAACACACATCACGTCTTCACTTTAGCAGATTTTACTCCCACCTGATATTAATGTACACTATAATGTATATATTTGGTCGACTGGGAAACTGCGCATTGTGTGGGAAATCAACGCAAGGCTAAGCACTGTCGATTTAAACCCAGAACACCACGATTTCATTTCCAGCAGGGGGACTCAGTGATCCCAGAGGCAAGGTGGCGGCCTCTCAAAAAAAAAGGGTCGTGGGTTTGTGTCCGACAAGTTGAAAACTTTTCTCGAGTTTTATTTTATATTTTTACACAAATAATGTGGTCTCCTGGGTTTTGGTAGGATTTTTTTATTTGTTTGAAATGTTTGATAGAATTGTCTCATTCACCATATGCGGTGATCTCATGTGTGAATTTATAGGACACAGCAAGATACAAGATGGGTGATAGATTGAAAGGAACGACGCCAACCAACAATGAGGAAACTGGTTCCTTAACGGACTCATCCAATCATTATCATATTGATGTACGTGTATATGCTTGTCATCTCCTAAATAATGTGGAACTTTGCTGGAATTGTTAAGTAAACTGTGACTGGACACCCTAGCTATCAGCATTGTTAACTTATCTTAGCAGTTTAGTTAACACTGTTGATAGTAAGGGGTTTAGTTAACACTGTTGATAGCAAGGGTGCCAAGTGACAGTTTAGTTAACAACTGCTGATAGCTATGGTGCTCAGTCACAGATTAAGTTCAAGTGCTCAGTTTAGTTAACAATGCTGATAGCTATGGTGCTCAGTCACAGTTAAGTTAACAATGCTGATAACTATGGTGCTCAGTCACAGTTAAGTTAACAATGCTGATAGCTATGGTGCTCAGTCACAGTTAAGTTAACAATGCTGATAGGTTATGGTGCTCAGTCACAGTTAAGTTAACAATGCTGATATGTAGGGTGCTCAGTCACAGTTAAGTTAACAAGGCTGATAGCTAGGATGCCCAGTCACAGTTTAGTTGTGACTGTGACTGGGTGCCCTAGCTATCAGTTTATTGTTAACAATGCTGACTAAAGTGTGACTGGAGTGCTAACTATCAGCATTGTTAACTAAACTGTGACTGGTGCTCAGTCCAGCTATCACCTTTGTTAAGTTAACGGTGACTGGGCACCTACCTGCTCAGTTGTTAAGTTTAACTGATATGTGACTGAGCACCCGTTAAGTTACCTATCAGCATTGTTAACTTAACTGTGACTGAGCACCATAGCTATCAGCATTGTTAACTAAACTGTGACTGGGCACCTTTACTATCAACAGTGTTAACTAAACTGTCACTGGGCACCCTTGCTATCAACAATGTTAACTAAACTGTGACTGGGCACCCTTGCTATCAACAGTGTTAACTAAACTGTCACTGGGCACCCTTGCTATCAACAGTGTTAACTAAACTGTGACTGGGCCTCCTAGCTATTAGGCATTGTTAATTAAACTGTGACTGGACACCTAGCTATCATTATCAATAGTGTTAACTTAACTGTGACTGGGCACCTAGCTATCAACAGTGTTAACTACACTGTGACTGGGCACCCTAGCTATCAACATTGTTAACTAAACTGTGACTGGGTACCCTAGCTATTAGCATTGTTAACTAAACTGTGACTGGGCACCTTAGCTATCAACAGTGTTAACTAAACTGTGGCTGGGTACCCTAGCTATCAACAGTGTTAACTAAACTGTGACTGGGCACCCTTGCTATCAACAGTGTTAACTAAACTGTGACTGGGTACCTAGCTATCAACAGTGTTAACTAAACTGTGACTGGGTACCCTAGCTATCAACAGTGTTAACTAAACTGTGACTGGTACCCTAAGCTATCAGTATTGTTAACTAAACTGTGACTGGACACCCTAGCTATCAGCATTGTTAACTTAACTGTGACTGGACACCTAGCTATTAGTATTGTTAACTAAACTGTGACTGAGCTTCCTAGCTATTAGCATTGTTAACTAAACTGTGACTGTGAACCCTAGCTATTAGCATTGTTAACTTAACTGTGAGTGAGCACCTAGCTATCAAGAGTGTTAACTACCAGCAGAGACCGTCAACCACCCACATACACTAGGAAGAATGTATCGTTTGTGTCTGGCTTGCAGCTGCCACACTCCACATGACAATAAACCAGGAACATAATTATTTAGATGCATAACAAAAGGAAAATATGACGCAAAAAGGACAATATGAAGCAAAAGGAAAATATGAAGCAAAGAGTAATAATATTCTTATACTCTGGTTTTTATTAGTCTTTGTTATAAATAGTTTACACAAATAAACATAAAGCAAGATGCTAACACATGTATTTGAAATGCATTAAAACAAACAATTACACTAGATTCACGGCATAAAGTCAATTCAACATCTCCCGCCAAAACATCAGTATTTGTGCTAATTGTACTGGTGAAATCACATGACACAATCAGGAACAAATATGAAAGGTGAAAGACAAATTAAAATCGAAGGAAGAAATGGTAAACAAGAAATTTGACTTCTTTCATTTCCTGTTAAAGCAGATCAACAAATGTTTTACATGGCATAGAAATTAAAAAATAGCAGAAATAAAATAAAACAATCTACATGCATCCTTCAAAAAAAGAAGAAAAAAAAAGTGAAGACTTAACCTCATGATTCATATATGTAGATCTAGTTCATTCCCCTTGTCAACTCAATGAGACTTTAAGAAAGGATATAACTCGCATAATACCAATATAATTATAATGAAATATTTAACATGGATTTCTATTTCTATGGCTTCACTTTGATATGGCTGGCGCTCTTGTATAACTCAAGCATAATTTTTGTACCTAATTAATCCTTTAAACTGATGTAAAAATGACGATGAGATGAATGTTACAGAATTGGGAAGACAATGAGATTCATCCTCATCGGTTGATTCAAATTCAAGGAAGATCATTTCAAATCATATGTATAACAAAACAAGACATCTATCAGTTTCTCATTGAAGAGTAAAGAAGAAAATCCCATCCCCAACCGGATCAAGCCATGCCTTCCACTTCTCCGGAATTTTGGACACAGCAAGCAATGACTGGATCTGTTTATCAGAATACTAAATTGTGGAGAATTAGACACACATTACAAAGGAGATATAGAAACACATTACAAATGGAGATATAGACACACATTACAAATGGAGCAATAGACACACATTACAAATGGAGAAATAGACACACATTACAAATGGAGAAATAGACACACATTACAAATGGAGAAATACACACATTACAAATGGAGAAATAGCCACACATTACAAATGGAGAAATAGACACACATTACAAATGGAGAAATAGACACATATTACAAATGGAGAAATAGACACACATTACAAATGGAGAAATAGACACACATTACAAATGGAGAAATAGCCACACATTACAAATGCACCATTGGTAACACACATTCCACACACTTTAAACTTTTACTGATGGAAGCACATAATTATTTTTTACACCCTACTTAAAGTAAAAGCATGATGATTAATGTTTGTTCTTTCATCCACGAGTTGTGGCCATGAACGAATGACTGAATTGCTTGTTAAAGATTGATTGTAATCTTGTTGCAGATGGATGCAATTCGGTGCCAAAATGCTTGAAATGGAAAATGAACAGTAGTCAACTCTGCAGGAGTTGCTTGAGACAGCCCTTACAATCTACATTTTGCATGGGTTGAAATTCAGATCATCACAACTTTCCATCAATTAAAATGTTAGTATTAGCCACACACATGGCTGCTGTCAATTTATACAATAAAGAACACTAAACTTATGCCCACTGAAAGTTATTCTATTTCTGTCAAGCAGCTAACCCATCGTTTTAGAGACAGAATTTGTAAACAATATGATGAAACCATGCCACAGGACCCCTCTCTATCTGTCTCCCTCAGTGCACATATACATGTACTCATTTCGCCATGTAAAAATAATTTTAACTTGAGCAAGAAATATTGGAATATCATAAATGTCACTATGGCTAAGAGTATAGTATGATGTGTCTGGGGAAAATATTTAGTGAAAAAAGTCATCACTGTTTTGCTGTAATCGTTGTCAAAGGTAAAACACTTTTCATTTAATAAATGCGTAAAAAAACAACATATCAATGATATAAAGATATCGTTTTTCTATTTGGCTTACGTCACGTGGCTCAAGATGCAGATGATGAAATTATCTAAAGCAAATTCTTATAATTCCGAGATATTTAATGTCTGGTTGAAATTATTAAATGACACATTCATACAGACAATGAAAATGAAAGGATGAACGTAATTATATATAAACTGTGATTCAGATTTACAAGAAAAATAACAATACAGCAATACTTGCAGTAATGGGTCAAATTCTTAAATTCAAAAATATCCTTTAAATTAGAAAAATAATTCAAACACATTGAAAACACAGGAAACATAAACATCAAATGTGCCAAATACATTGAAAACATGCTTTGACTGAAAACAATCATAGTTCAACTCTCTATCTCAAGCAGTTTCACTATTGTGTCTAGAGATGTACACTCATTCAGGTGTGAACAAATTTAAACTATTTTGTTCTTATAGATATAGCCCCGTCAAGCCTGAAGCAAACCAGGGTGGGTTTTTTTAATCTTGAAAAAATTCTCACAAACGTATTTTTTTTAAAAAGCTTTCATATGTTTTTTGTTGATTCTGCTCATCAAAATGCAATCTTGGCTTTAAAATATTTTTCGTTAGAAGTCATAAAAACCATTTTAACAAATTATGTGTCCATCTGAATGACTGTCATTGTGACATACTAGTCAAAACAATTATGTAATATGTTAACTTGAGATGAGAATTCACAATAGGCTTTTACAAGAAATAAGTTTGTGTACAGCATCTTCTAGGAATCCAATGTTTTGACGGCATTTACAAGAAATCTGTTTGTACACCATGTTCTAGTAATCCAATGTTTTGATAGCTTTTACAAGAAATCTGTTGTACACCATGTTCTAGTAATCTAATGTTTTGATGGCTTTTACAAGAAACAAGTTTGTGTACAGCATCTTGTAGTAATCCAATGTTATGATGGCTTTTACAAGAAACAAGTTTGTGTACAGCATCTTCTAGTAATCCAATGTTTTAATGGCTTTTACAAGAAACAAGTTTGTGTACAGCATCTTCTAGTAATCCAATATTTTAATGGCTTTTACAAGAAACAAGTTTGTGTACAGCATCTTCTAGTAATCCAATATTTTAATGGCTTTTACAAGAAACAAGTTTGTGTACAGCATCTTCTAGTAATCCAATGTTTTAATGGCTTTTACAAGAAACAAGTTTGTGTACAGCATCTTCTAGTAATCCAATGTTTTGATGGCTTTTACAAAAAACAAGTTTGTGTACAGCATCTTCTAGTAATCCAATGTTTTGATGGCTTTTACAAAAACAAGTTTGTGTACAGCATCTTCTAGTAATCCAATGTTTTGATGGCTTTTACAAGAAACAAGTTTGTGTACAGCATCTTCTAGTAATCCAATGTTTTAATGGCTTTTACAAGAAACAAGTTTGTGTACAGCATCTTCTAGTAATCCAATATTTTAATGGCTTTTACAAGAAACAAGTTTGTGTACAGCATCTTCTAGTAATCCAATGTTTTGATGCCTTTTACAAGAAACAAGTTTGTGTACAGCATCTTCTAGTAATCCAATATTTTGATAACTCACTCACTGCTTGGCACTTTTGGATTAGATGACTGAGAAATGCCAGGTGTTTTGATGAAATTATTTTTAAAAATCACTGTGATTGTACTATTTGACGTAGATACATAACTCAAATTGCATTATCTTCAGAAAAAAAGATTTTCCAGATGATATTCGTAGTTTCTGCATGTAAGTTTTATCTCTTCTAGAAGAAAATATGAAATAAATATTTTAAAAATGGGGAAAATAAAAAACATTTTTCCACATCTTCCATAAAGCGTTTGGGTAGCAGGTTTAACATTGGGCATGTATCTAGGCAGGAAGGAGCCTGAAAAATTGTGACAAATAATTTACATTTCACATAAAAGATTATTGCAATGATTACACTTTGTCAAAACAAAAAATCCAACTTGTATGAAACAAATTATGTCATAAGCATCTTGGTATATAATAATGCTATAGAAAATCAAGAAGATGGGTGAAAAGCAAATGAAAATCATCTTGCAATCCTGTCAAAGAAAATCATATAAAATGAGAACATGGAAAACTCATTTATAAAAATGTGACATAAATAGTTTTGTTCTAAATCAATTTTTCCTCCAGCACAAAAACAAAAAAAATATCAAAGAAGAAAAATTTCCAAATTTCAGATGAGCACAATATCTTACAAAAGTGAAAGAGATTACAGAGAATACAATCAAAACATCATATTTTGTAAGCGGCTGCCAACCTAAAACTAAAAAAAAATAATTGTTTTAGTAGTTTTATGGGATTCACGGTCAAAATCCAGGTTGATGCCTGGAGGGTTCTAAATTGTTTAGCAATGAAAACATGCCTTACATAAAAGCATGGAAGATTATATTTCCCAGCAAATTTTGGAATTCAAGAAAAGATAATTGTTTTATAAAGTCAAATTTTCTGCTTCATGGTAATTAAAAAAATATTCCTTGCCATGACAATAATCTAGAACTATGTTGAAAGATAAGATCGCAAATAAAACACTCAATAAGCATTTTACCTTCCGCATACATGGGTTTGAAGGATACATACAGTGTAAGTCTCTAAAATAAGCTTTCCATACAAATATTGTTGAGCTCTTCTTCTCTGCAGTACTGAGATAATCAACAAATGTCTGAATAAATCTTACAATTTCACAAATCTCCATCTTAGTCGACATTCTTTAACCCGAAAGGGCTCAATGTCATCCCCAACAGCGAAACTAGATCTATGACTAATGTCTTGACCAGCTCTGGCAGTTAGAAACTAAATATCTGTCCGATTTATATGAAGCTGAGGTAGCAATTTATATATAATGTACATTTACAACGGGTTAAATAATAAGGTGTTTTTAAGCACAAGTGGGCTGACTCATTTATTTTTTTTAATAAATTCAGATTTAATCATAGAAAACAAATATGGGCGTTTCTCTCTCCCTTGGAGAAGTTTCGTTTCACTAGATTTTCTATTAGTTTCAGTATCAGTGATACTGTGATCTTGTGCTTTTATGATAACCAAGACTTTCCAAGTTCACAAGCGGGCTAACCCATAAACATGATGGCTGCCTCAGATTTAGTGACCTCTCAACCTAAAGAAAAAGTTAATAGACTGCAAGACTGATAAAGTGTTTTAACAGTTAATATTTTGGTTAGCAGTTATTTTCACATTGCGTTAGGCTTCATATGCAATAGATTTTAATGCAAGAAGGTTTTTAGTTTTTGAGAAAATGAGTAAAATTGCTTGAAATCATGTCAAGGATAGAAGACCATTCAACCTTTACTCAGAAGATGATAGACTTGATGGGATAGCAGGCCCTTGTGCCTACCTGCTTATAAAAGGGATAGCCAAAGAAAACTGGGTTAGACTACTTGTAAATTGAGGATTCAAAATCTTCTCTGCTGATTTTCTCAAAGCAGCATTTTTTTAGAGGATAGCCTGTTAAGGAACTAAATATTTGCTGATGCCAATTCAGCCCAAAAATAAGTTACAGTTTTTTTTCTTCAAAATTGCCCCTTGTTTTCCTACCCCGTCATAAATTGTACTGGAATCGTTTGAAATACTGGACGCTGATAGATTGAAATGAGAATTTTTAGTTGGGTCCAAATACTAAGACTAAATCTTGGAGTGTGTATCAAAGCCTTCATATTTTAGACAAGTCAACAATAATGGATAAAGCCGCTCTCTTCTCCTTGACCTTAAGCAATCTCTAAAAGTGAAAGTAGTCTGATATACAAAATTCCATGAAATTACAGAAAATCAACATTCTTGATAATTTACTCTACTTGTCAAATTAAGATCCTCACGAATTATCGGAAAAAATAGCGTTAATAGTACAAAAATTGCCTAAACCTTACACTTTATGAATTTCGGCTCATCGTCAAGGTAAAAACATGGAGCTCTAATATCATCCACCGGTGAATTACGTTTAAATACAGTGGAAACTGCTTATGATCAACACCTCAGAACTGTGAGAAATAGTTGATCACAAGTAAGGTTGATATCAACAGGGTCCTGGGGACTTAACCCAAATCTGAGACAAAATTCTTTTATGTAATTATGCACTTATGTCCATCGTCAAAAGACGAGAAACAGAACTGTTTGGGAGGATGCATAAAATTAGATGCGACGATGGGTTTAGGTTTGTTTTTTGTCGTTGTTGATGCAAAAAGAGTATGTTTCATCTGAGTAAGAACTAAGAACGAAAGGAAAAGGCTTAGTCCTATGTAGGAGAGCGTGTAAAAGCGTTCGATATTGTAGATCTAGCCTCTGCCTATGTGACCTGCCTATCGCAGGACAGGTAAAGACTGATAGCATGCATGGCAGGTGGTAGCAAAACACAGTGCTGTGCTGTGATAGGTTTGTTAACAGACACAAACGCTCAATGTTATTACATTGTAGTCCTATGAGGGTGAGGCCCTAGCCTTTTATTGTAAAAAATATATTACATACATCCTCTCTTCCCAGTGCTGAGTACTCCTAGCCAATAATACGCTCTATTACATAATTATAAAAACAATAGGCCATATATGGGCATGTACTAATCTACATTCCTCTAGGCAACACGCTGGATGTAAAATGCAATGTTTTTTTTGGGTTTTTAAACAATGACGCTTCTTCACGGCTATGTGATTTAGTTTTCGGAGTTGCTTTTAAGCGGGATCTTGTCTCAAAATAGTTAATGTAATCCAAGGTTGATATACAATGAAATAATAAAGAGAAAACAAAGTGACCGGCGGCGGGAGTTGATCACAACCGAAAACTGACGGCAAGCGAGTTGATTTCGCAGGCTTCACTGTATATGAAGAGTTCAGGGATGCAACCAGTTCTATTGAAATAGAGTATCCCACAATTTGTTATTCAAATGATGGATAATTTCCATGAATTTCAAAGTTGATGCATTATTGAAGAACATAAACACATATGGCAGCAATAGTCATGGAATACAACAGGCTTGTACATGTATCTAAAACATTTATCACTTTTTTTTGTTTTCTTCTTCTTTTTTTACTCATTCTTTCCCATCGCAATAGTGGGTGTAATCTTTTCACCTATTTTAATATCCAGTCACAATAACTACATGTGACAGGCAACAATATGATCGCTGTTACAATAAATATTCTTCACAAACACTTATTCTATGGCTGTTTGACGTAAAATCATCTGGTATTACTAAAGCATCTCTGGTTTCATTAAACAGAAAAGCTTAGCTTTACTTCAGGCTCAACAGGAGAGTCTCTGGCTGTTCTAAATACATTTTCCATATGTTAGAGAAACGAGCCATGGTAGCACCGTCAATGATTCTATGGTCGGCTGACCAGCTTACGTTCATGAGGTGAACTTTAATCACCTCATCGTTTTCACCAAATCTTGGCACAGCCTGAAAAAGGTACAGATATTAAACATTATTTTTGGAGTATAAAAACTTTATATTATATTAAGATGATGTCAAATGTTAAATAGTATCCAAAAGGGATACAAAGGGATAAACTCTGTTAATAAAAAAGACCAACTTTGTTAAATACAGAATTAATACAAAGGAAAGTAACAATAAATTAAAAAAAGGTTTAAAAGAAACAAAATGAAAAAAAAGCAACAAGATGATTGTCAAAACCCCACACTGGCGTGAGTGCAGTTTTTTAAATGTTGTCCTAACCATCATCATTGTTACCTGTATATCAGTCTAGGTAGGAGGCCAATTCATATATAAAGGCAAGGGCATGAATGATTGAATTGAGATGTTGACAAAGTTCTTACCTGAATTCTGCCAATAGCCCCGATGGCGACAGTTGGTGGCATGATCACAGGTCTGGCGTATGTTCCGCCAATCTGTACAATGATGGAAAGATGGTAACATTGATTTCACACCTTTCAAAACTACGATTATTTACAACTTCTTATGCTAATTTCTACTCCCCCCCCCCCCTCCCTCACTCCTTATACTGAAAAAAAATCCTAATGATAACATGAGGAATTCAAATGATATACTGAAGAAAAAAACCCAACAATAAAAATCAAAATTGCTTGAAACTTAATGGAAATTAAAGTCTTTTAGAATCTAGATATAGACAGCAATGAGAGCACACAAAATAATGTTCTTGGAAAATAAGGAAATCAACACCTTAAAACGCATTAGCAGATGGATGAAGGAGAAAATCTCTTATAGTTTCTATCTTGCATAGTGGTCCTAAGAATGGGATCGTTACTATTCCTTTTAGTTAATGGAATATAAAAAAATGGTTAAAATAGAAATCTTTTCAACAGCCTATATTCCCAATAAAAAGGAAATTTCTTCTCCATTTTTATCAGAAAGTTTATCCCATCCATTATGAAAATTGTAGCCATGGCAACAACAAAAACTCACGGAGCCAATGTTAGACAAGCTAAACGTCGTGCCAGAGAGATCATTAGTGCCCAGTTTGCCTGCCAGTCCCAGAGACTGGAGTCTATTCAACTCGGCAGCAATGTCCAATATTGAAAGGTTTTGCACATTCTTGATGTTTGGAACGACTAAACCCTCTGGCGTGTCCATTGCCACGCCAATGTTGTGAGATGCCTGAGAAAGAAAAAAAATGCAGAAAATGTTTTGTTTAATACAGTTTTGATGGAAAGATGAATATTTTATGAATATATTGACTAAAACTACATTTTATTCGGACAAAATCTTCAGGTCTCCATGAACACATAAAAGCACTAGTGATAATGCAAAACTCCTAATCATAATAATGCTATCACTTTATATGAGAAAGAGAAGATTAAATAAACTATTCAAAAGACCAACAATTAAAAATAAGAAAATTTACAAATAAAAATAAGATAGTGATTTTCTGTACCTTGTATGTGACATTTTCAACAGCCGCATCCAAACTTGAGTTCAGAATTGGGTACTCTAAAAGTGCAAGGGATGCTGCCTGTAATAAAGCAAAATAAAATGTTGACTCACTTCAAACAATATGAGTATTGTTTTCAATGTTTTACAATTGACATCTTAAAAAATATAGTAATCTACAATTATAAAGAAACAAAGAGACAAAGTTCAAAATGAAAAGAGAAAATGTATTGGGGACAGGATATATATATATATACATGCAGGGCTGTCAACCCTTGGGATAGAGGAAATAGCAATGGAGCACAACAACAAAAGTAATCCCACTCAAAAAATCGTAATAATCCCAAAAATATACACACACCCACATACATGTATCCTTTTTTTGCGTGGAGGTTCCATTATCGACACAATCACTTATCCCCTAGTGTAAATCCTTGTCAGGCCTTGTGGATAGTCAGCAATAGTTTTAAATCTACTACAGCTAGTTCTAAAAACACTTAGGAATCTGATATTAGATCCAGACTTGAATGGTGATTTATCAGTCCCAATCACAATGAAATGAAAATTCATTTCTAACATTAGTCTAACTCTACAATTTAGATCTCCAAACATTCCGAAATCCTATTTCAGATCTAGACTTGGCTTAATCTATCCATCACGATAAACCACAAAATTCAGTTCAATACAGTGAATGCCAGTTAAGTCGTTCAAGGGACCTTGACTAAAAGTAAGATCGTCAATATCAGTTAGATTTGAGTTTCAGATATTTTTGTAGATATGCTCAAATCAGGAAAGTGTGGCAGCAGTGGCCCAGCGATTAGGCTGCTGGACTTCGGATCATGAGACGCAAAGCTAGACCCGAAGTTGTGTTGCTTGGGAAAGACAATTAAAACGCATTGTCCCCACTCAAATCAGGGAAACTTCACTTTCATTCATAATTTTAGCCCTCATTTGTTTTTACCAAGAGTATCTGAAAAGCTCAAGTCTGGTACAATGTAGTACTAGTAACTACACCCAACCTTGAAAAAATGACAAGTATTCACTTAGTGTAGTAATAGTAGTAGGCAAACGTATAGCATAAGTTATAAATAGATAGATAGATAGATAGATAGATAGATAGATAGATAGATAGATAGAAAGATAGATGGATAGATAGATAGATAGATGGATAGATAGATGGAGAGAGGGAGAGAGAGATAGAGAGAGAGAGAGAGGGAGGGAGGGAGGGAGGGAGGAAGGGAGAGAGAGAGAGAGAGAGAGAGAAGAGAGAGAGAAAGAGAGGGGGGGGGGTCTAGATTTTCTTTCTTGATTGTTTATTAAAAACAACCGAGCCATGAGATCATAATAATCAGAGTTTCGATTGTAGTGGCATAATACGACCATCAAAATCGTAATGGTTGGCAGCCCTGTACATGCAAGTTCTGATAATTTAAAGTCGAATCTACACTATGGCATATAGGAAGTCCGAAAAACGGAGATCTCTTACCTTGATAAAAATTGGCATGTACGACAGTTGAATACCTCTGGCTTCGGCAGCTGTTGCCAATTTTTTCCTAAGCTCAATTAACTGGGTTACGTTTATATCATCATAATATCCAAAAGGAGGAATTTTAAGAGCTTCCGTCATGATCTTCACCATAGCCTTTGAAATGCCTTTCAAGGGAACCGTCTTGTCCTCACCCACTGGGGCAGAAACGGTGGGCCGGCCAGGGAACACTGGCTGCTTTAGGGTTGGGGGAGGGGGAGCAGTGGAAGGAGCAGCATGTGGTGGAGATGCCGGAGCTTGGCCTGACGGCACAGGGGTTGGACCGTCACTTGCAGGCGCTACGGAAGTAAAAATAAGAGAAAGACATATACATTTTTGTGTTTTGATTTCATATGAGGGAAGACAAGTTCTCTTTAGAAAAATATGGTTTTTTGAGGGAAACACACTAGATAAGACATGAGAATTATTTAAGTAAATATTAAAAATACATCATGAGGTCTCTGTTTGCTTAATTGAAATTTACCCCCGCCAACCATTGTGGTGATCTCAGGGTGAATTAAGAGGAAACAGCAAGATAAAAGATAAGTGAAAGAGTAAAAGGAAAGAAGTCAATTTGACAGAAGATAAACAAAGAAAAGAAAACAAAGAAGAGAAAATTTGTTTGGAAACAATAGCAATAATAACTAAATGTCTCAGGTGGTTTTATTTATAGGTTTAAGACTGTGTGATATTTGGAATCAACGATATTTTTTACCCCAAAATACAAAATTGAACAGTTTCTTGTTAGAAAAATAGCCAGCTGAATGTGCGACTGGTAGATCCACTGTGATCACAAACATAACATCTTCCAGAAAGTAATGGTATCTTCTAACTGTATAGCACATCTAACTGTATAGCAGTCAGTGTGACACATATGAAGAAGATGACTTCACTATCTTTTCAAAACAAAGATAAAGTTGTTATAACTTTGACAAATCCAAAAAAAGATCCATTCAACTCATCTAAAGCAAAGATATCCATCTATCTCCTTCAAAGCAAAGATATCCATCTATCTCCTTCAAAACAAAGATATCCATCTATCTCCTTCAAAACAAAGATATCCATCTATCTCCTTCAAAACAAAGATATCCATCTAACTCATCCAAAACAAAGATATCCATCTATCTCCTTCAAAGCAAAGATATCCATCTATCTATCTCAAAAATATCCATCTAAAAGCAAAGATATCCATCCATCTCCTTCAAAGCAAAGATATCCATCTATATTCTTCAAAGCAAAGATATCCATCTAACTCATCCAAAGCAAAGATATCCATCTATCTCCTTCAAAGCAACGATATCCATCTAACTCATCAAAGCAAAGATATCCATCTAACTCATCGAAAGCAAAGATATCCATCTAACTCATCCAAAGCAAAGATATCCATCTAACTCATGCAAAGCAAAGATATCCATCTATATTCTTCAAAGCAAAGATATCCATCTATCTCCTTCAAAACAAAGATATCCATCTATCTCCTTCAAAACAAAGATATCCATCTATCTCCTTCAAAACAAAGATATCCATCTATCTCCTTCAAAGCAAAGATATCGATCTATCTCCTTCAAAACAAAGATATCCATCTATCTCTTTCAAAGCAAAGATGTCCATCTATCTCCTTCAAAACAAAGATATTCATCTATCTCCTTCAAAACAAAAATATCCATCTATCTCCTTCAAAGCAAAGATATCCATCTAACTCATCCAAAGCAAAGATATCCATCTATCTCCTCCAAAGCAAAGATATCCATCTAACTCATCCAAAGCAAAGATATCCATCTAACTCATTCAAATCAAAGATATCCATCTAACTCATTCAAATCAAAGATATCCATCTATCTCCTCCAAAGCAAAGATATCTATTTTGACATCAGTTAGGGTTGGTCAAAGTAGCCATGCAAAACTTTGACAAATAAAAGATCCATTCAACTCATCCAAAGCAGAGATATCCATCTATCTCCTTCAAAACAAAGATATCCATCTATCTCCTTCAAAGCAAAGATATCCATCTATCTCCTTCAAAGCAAAGATATCCATCTAACTCCTTCCAAAGCAAAGATATCCATCTATCTCCTTCAAAGCAAAGATATCCATCTAACTCATCCAAAGCAAAGATATCCATCTATCTCCTCCAAAGAGACATCAGTTAGGGTTGGTCAAAATTGCCATCCCATTAGTTCGAGGGTTTTGGCATTCCTACATACCAATTAGTTTACTAGTCATTGTCTTGATCCACGGGAGCATTCCTACATAGTGCTAGTGTTGTGGTGACATGTAATCATAATACAATCAAACTCGCTTAATCTAAATCATGCGTGAACAGGCAAAATAAAGTAGGATTAACCGGGGAATTGGGATTTACCGACAATGCCTTGTTTTTATCTACTACTGATGCGGTTGATTATTTTCTTTAATACAATATAGTAATGAATCTTTCAAATGCATAAATATGAGCTGAGTCATCAGTTAATTCGGTCCGCCCTCACGCTGACACAATTGTACAAACTCTCCTCTTCCTCTCTCTCTCTCTCACACGCATCCTTCTTTGATGTTGGTTACACCTTGGTGCACCCGCCACGTCACTACGGCCACTTCACTACAACAGACTTAGTCACGTCACAACAGATGAGCTGTCCAGCTTACACCAACCGACAGCATGTATTGTATATCATCATGTATAGTATGATCAGCACTACTGTGTTGACTCTTGCAGTGTCTATTCGTTAACCTTAATAGAAATTAACCAGGGGCCTTTGGATGGTACTATTATGAAGTTTCCCTTTGATTTATGATGGGATTCGATTCAATAAAACCTGCGATTTCTTTTCTTTATGAACCAAAAAAATTTGCATTAAGTCACTCACGATTTGGATAATATTCGGAAAAATATTCTGTTGTTGTCTTTTAAATTTGGATAAACTGGGAATTTAGTAGAACCGAATTTGGAAAAGCGCATCTGACTGTGTCTATGTCACAGCGTACAAAACTCATCTCTCTTAGTTGCCCTGTGCTAGTCTCTCTATCCTTGCAATTGACTGATGACAGCTTTCCGTTCCTGTTCACCCAGCAACCCAAGCCCGAATTTGTACTGTTGTATATGTGGGGTGCAATGGTGCTCTAAAATATGCTGTTTTGGGATTGTTTTGTTTGGAAAACTTTGTCTATACATGCTCATGTATGTGTCTATATCTTGTTGAATGTTATTGATTAAATTTTCATTAATTGTCTTTGTGTGTGAGATTGCTTTGTGGGTTTTACTAAATGCTTTGTTGATATTGTTGAAAACTAACGCTATCGTGTGTGCTTCATCAATAACTATTAAGCAATGTGTGCATGCCATTGTCTGTGTGATGATTGTTTGCGTGAGGTCTGTATAAACCTTTTATTGTAAGTATTTATGACAGTGGTTGCTAATAAAAGATCGACTGTGGTATGCCTGTGGTGTGATTCTGTGTTTGGTAAGAACTTTATCTAAGGATGATGCAATGGGACCCGATCTATGTGTGAGTTTTTCATGTGTTATTTGTGATAATTTATGCTCAGTGTCCCGTATTT
The DNA here is from genome assembly GCA_037039925.1 of Doris montereyensis. NCBI lineage: Eukaryota > Metazoa > Mollusca > Gastropoda > Nudibranchia > Dorididae > Doris > Doris montereyensis. The sequence continues at coordinate 218,107 of JAXRKP010000459.1, forward strand.
CTTGAGTGTATGTGGCTTTATCAATGTCATTGTCACTAAAAGAAGGCACGTCTGATAGAGGTCAAGCTGTGTTTTTGTTTCGTGTGCTTGTTTCCAACAACTGCCATATTGTTTTAATACCTGCCCGAGCTGTCAGATGAGTGTCTGTTTGACATGTGATTTTGTTGTCCATGGAATGTGCTGCTGTCTCTAGTAGTTTGTGGTGTTTTAACACTATCCCTAGCATAATGTGCAAGTACGGGGGTGAAACTCTGTCTAATTCAATGTGAAGAAGGGGGCGTGTAAGCAATTGTAATATTGAGGTGCAATGTTTTCCTATCACATTATTGTTTATATCAAGTCCATATATAAAAAAAATGTCATCTCGCATTTTATGACACATCAGTGGCTTTCTCTTTGCCTGTTTTTCTTTATATGTTAAGTTTTTCTTTCCACATATGCTGCACAATTTACTGACGGCAAAATAATGATTCTCTAGGGTGTGATCCATACTAGATTTATTTGAAAAAATGACGAGTTAGTAAAAATCGATTGGATAAAGGAAAATGGGTTAAAAATGATTTACTCTCAAGGAAAACCCGTTACATGCGTACACTTAAGCAAAAAAGGGGGTGGGTGGAGGAAGAACGTTATAACTTTGTAATGGTTTGTGACCGCAAATTAATTTTTTTACAGAGTGAAGTGCAATAGCCAATCTTTGAAATAAACTTATTTTTCGTTAATTACGTTCGTACAGTTTTTTAACAATTAGATAAAAAATATAATGATCAAAGCAAAAAAAGGAGAAATATACATACATATTAAAAATGATTTGATCAGAAAAGTCACAAATCCAAGAGAAATGATACTTTCACAGAGAACAGACAAGATGTTGATGCTATGCTAGAAACAAAGACTGAGACAATCGGTGTGAGAGAAGCGCTGTTATAGCGAGATAAAATGGTGCAATTTTTTATAAAAATCTCAACGGGGCGATCAGCTACCTGGAAATCCAGCTGACAGTGCTTGACCCCTGACAGGTGAGCGCACGTGGGTAATTAATGAGTTTTACCGGCCACAATTAAGATGGACAATTGACTACAGGAATTCGACACTGTGATGTGAGCATCTCTCAAAGTTTTATCTATTGTTAACATCCTTGATGATGAAGTTTTCAGCACAGTAGATGTGTCTATAAGTGTGATACACTCAAGCTGATGATTGACATTCTACATAATTTAAACATGATTTACATAATTTGAAACATGATTTACATAATTTGAACATGATTTACATAAATTGAACATGATTTACATAATTTGAACATAATTTACATAATTTGAATTTGAAACATGATCTACCTAACTTGAAACATAATTTAAATAATCTGAAACATGATTACAATACCTCCTTTTTCAATGAAGTGGAGAATATCTTCTTTCAAAACTCTTCCATCTTTTCCAGTTCCAGGTACATCTGACAAATTGATCTGTAAAAAAAAGAAGTAAACAAATGGGACATTGTTGAGAAAAGTTTTGTCGGTCTTTTAATCTTAAAATGGTGAATGAGCAAATTGTGTGTCCAACCAATGTGGCCTTAGTGAAAACGTTTGATGATGTTCTTCATTAGACATAGAACAAGCTATTATTTCAGGAAATCTATATAGATACAATAGTATCTGTCAAAGAACACTGCCCAACATCACAATCCGCGTAACAGCATGCTATTCTTAGGAAACAGAACTTTTTCTATATAAATTGGTCTCTTAATCCCATCCTAATTTGACCTGTATACATACACAAGCATACCCGAAGACAATGATGATTATGATTACTCATTTTCCACATTCTATTTTTTTCAACGATGAACTACAAATATGAAGGTATTTCAATTAAAACAGATGTGTAGTAGATGCCCTCAGCTGTAATAAATCGGTGCTGATAGTGATCTCTCTCTATCTGCCAGGTGGCCTGGTGCCAATTTCATCCATATGGGCAGAGCAAACAATGGTCATCACCTAGTATAGGTCATTCACAGTAAATCTTACTTTACCTGCCAGACAGAGCAGCAGATGTTGCACAATGTTTTGTGTAGGTAAAACGAACAATGGCCTAAATTCATCATTGATTAGCATATGTTGCACAATGTTTTGTGTAGGCAGAACGAACAATGGCCTAAATTCATCATTGATTAACATATGTTGCACAATGTTTTGTGTAGGCAAAATGAACAATGGCCTAAATTCATCATTGATTAACATATGTTGCAAAAACAACTAAGGTTAACCATTGTCATTGTCAATCAAATCAAAGCTGTGTGTCCAACCAATGTGGCATTGGTGTATGAGCAAATGTGTGTCCACCAAGATGTGTGTCCAATGAGCAAATCAATGTGTCCAACCAATGTGGCATTGGTGAATGAGCAAATCAAACATGTGTGTCCAACCAATGTGGCATTGGTGTATGAGCAAATCAAAAAGATGTGTGTCCAGCCAATGTGGCATTGGTGAATGAGCAAATCAAACATGTGTGTCCAACCAATTCATTGGTGTATGAGCATTTCTTGATGTTTGTCAGTTAGAAATGGATGTCCAATTGGCTAGAAATATAAAGTTTGCTCCATTTACCAGCCTAGTCAGCATACCAGCACAATTTTTCAGTATCCTGGCTTTCATATTCATAGACAGCTACTACTGCATCTATAATATACATACAGTCTACCATCGTTGATCAGACCATCATTAATCGGACATACTGTCTAATCTGACACAATCGTTGGGAACAAAATAAATCTCTCTTTGTTCTCTACAAGATTATTCTGACTCTGACACTCATTTTCAGCAACAATTTAGTACCTTGTAGTTATCTGTTGTCTACTAATCAGACATACCATGTGCGCATCGAAGCAACTTTAGAGCAATCTGCACAATAATTAATCCATCTGGACTAGTCTTGTATACCACATGGCCACGGGTGTCAAAGTTACTGCATTGAATTGAACTATGACCCATGAAAAACAGTCGGTGATAAAGGCATTGTTACTCTAGTGAACTCAAACTCATTATTTCACACCTTTCATTTCTGGAGACCGGAAAGAGAGCCAGGAATGCTAGTCTATACATATCCATCTCCATCTCCCCTCCCCCTCCCTCCCCCCCTCTCTCTCTCTCTCTCTCTCTCTCTCTCTTTCTCTCTCTCTCTCTCTCTCTCTCTCTCTCTCTCTCTCTCTCTCTCTCTCCCTCTCTCTCTCTCTCCCTCCCTCCTCCCTCCCTCCCTCCCTCCCTCCCTCCCTCCCTCCCTCCCTCCCTCCCTCTCTCTCTCTCTCTCTCTCTCTCTCTCTCTCTCTCTCTCTCTCTCTCTCTCTCTCCTCCCTCCCTCCTCCCTCCCTCCTCCCTCCCTCCCTCCCTCCCTCCCTCCCTCCCTCCCTCCCTCCCTCCCTCTCTCTCTCTCTCTCTCTCTCTCTCTCTCTCTCTCTCTCTCTCTCTCTCTCTCTCTCTCTCTCTCTCTCTCTCTCTCTCTCTCTCTCTCTCCCTCCCTCCCTCCCTCCCTCCCTCCCTCCCTCCCTCCCATTAGACCATATATGAAAAGAAAACCCATTTCATTCAGGCTTTTAATGTTTGATTTTTTTTTAAACAAAACAAAAACAAAACCAAAACAAAGTTCTAACAGTAAGTGTACACATATGAATTGTTTAACCCTGACATTACGTTGTTTTCTGTTGCTAAGCGTCGCACAGCTGGTGTTGCCAAAGATTTAACCCCTCCTGATGATTTCTGTGAACTTGCGGCATCATCTCCTTCTCTCACATCTTCTTCTTGCCTCGGTGTCTCTAATGGAAATTTAAAACAAAATTAACAAGTCTTCAATGTTAAAAAAAAATACACAATCGAATAGGACTAATCAGTTTGAAGACAGTGCATGTAATATTTTTCATTACGCAACTGTAGAATAGCCCTACACCAGAAGGTAGAATGGGAAATGATAAATAAAGAAACTGTATATATAATCCTTGAATTAATTTTTCTCATTTTTAGTAATTTTACTTAGGATTTGCTCCATAATTTCAACATAAAAACAGAGGTACTGCTGCATTGTGTATCTTCCTAATGTACCTGCCTGCCTTCCCTTTTTTAAATCATATCTGTGATTGTCAATAGTCGGATAATAGTTTTAATACTAAGCTATGACTATGACCCATTTAACAATCTACATTAACGGTTTGGTTTCATTTTGGTTTCCAGCATAATCATGAGCAACCCATAATGTATTTTAGTACAGTCAACATCGTTTAAAATAAGAGATCTATGGTAGTAACAAAACCAAAAAAAGGCAACATTTGAACAAATTCACTATGAAATTCCCTTCTTGTTGAGTCAATGTGCTGAAATCAACTGTTTTAGAATTTATTTCTTATTCCTCTATTTAATTTCTGACTGAACATGTCCTTTTTTAGCATTTTCACCATGAAAAAATAAAACGGTTAAACACTGGTCATAAGCCTCAAAGAAATTGGTCTCTTTTTCCCGATTCTTTCCAATTCAAGAATTTAAAATTTAAATATATTTGTTTGGACCGTAACACATATGACGTAACAAATCTCCTTGAAAAAAATAAGAAAAGTCGGGTGAACTGGCATTTGAGTGGCCACTGAGACTGGCCATTGGCTGAAGAATAACAATTGTTAATTCAACTGTCTGGCATAGACAAAGAAAATGTAAGTTTATTGATTTGAGTCACACAATGTTGACTAAAACCAATGCATGTTTTGTTCCATCAGTGATAAACCCTTAAGTTGCCACCCATTTACACCGGATGTCTTTGACATAGCCACGCATTTTGGCTGAAATCCTTATCATATCAGTGACTCATATCAGGAAAAATATTCTCATTTCTAAAATACAATAGATATTCAATTAAAACTTTCAGGACATACTAATGATATATTGTGCTACAAGGATAACTATTCAAAGTATGCAATTGAGGTCATGTGATTATGGCAGCCATCTTAGATTTTGACAATTTAAGTTTTTTGGTCATATCTCAGTGAAAATATTGTAGTGTGAGGAAGACAGAGAAAAAGGAAGAATTGGACAATAATGTGAAAAAAATACAATTATTCATGCTGCATGACACACAAAATGTAATTATTAAGAAAAAACACACAAAATGACAAATCAAGAATTTTAAATTTTATTTTGCTGAGATGTCCTGTCTCAGTAAGTCTTCTATTCTTGTATTTTCTGTGGTTGTGTGTCATATATGTCTCTAATTTTCAAATATTCCCAGTGCCAGGCACTAGCGTCAACAGTGCCACGCCCTCTTTTTACTTTTGTGCTCTTTCCTGAAGAACCTCATACATTTCGTTGTCACTGTCAGAGTCAATAAGATCTTCAACACCTCTATCATATTCGCTGCACCATAGATCATCACTATCTTCAATTCTAGCCTTGTCAGAATCAGATTCATAACGGTGCATAATCTGTTCATCAACGAAATCCATGATTTCTGGGTTGCCAGTGTAAACAAGTCGGAAAAATAGGTAAAATCCGGGTCAAATCGGCAAATTATTGACGAAAAAAAAAGTTATGCAGTAGCAGCAGTCTATTATGATGGACGGAAACTACTCTACACTAGTGGACCTGGTCAAGTTTCGACCAAAGTTGAAGTTGGCAATACGAATGACAACCTGAAGTTTCGACTATGTTGAAATCAACAATAAATTTGAATTAAGCACTAGTGCCTTAGGTGACAAGAAGTTGCTTAGCTTATTGCCGAGGACGGTTAATTGTGTTCTGTAACAACTCACCACATAGCCAAAAGTAGCAATATAGATTGAACGGATACTGTTTTTAAATCAATTGTACTTTACTCTCTTCTTTGTTCATTTCTTGCAAATATTGAGTCTTTAAAAGCCATCTGTGCGGGATACCGAAAGGTGTGGCGCCTGGCATTCCAATTTCTTTAGAGAAAGGAATATAGACTATCATCGGGCTTATGCTCAATGCAACAGAAGTCACCCATGTTGTCCAAATGAGCAAGTAAGTTTTCTTGCCCAAGGAACTGTGCAATACTTTTAACCGTCTTGGCCAGGTCTTTCATGAAAGAAATTAAACATGGGTAAGCTTTCTTAATGAGTCAAGGCACAGGTGTGGCCTACATTTTAAGAGTGATCTAGTGTTATAGAATTTTGTCAAATTTACACATGCACTTTCAGAGCCTCAGTGGTGCCTACTGCATGACCACCAAAAGACAGAAAGAAAAATATCACTTAACCTATACTGTCTATTTCATGATTCTTTCTTTCTTTATCAGTTCCCATTCTACCTTCCGGTGTATGGGTTCTGTTTCATAATAATAATAATAACAATGGTAAACACTTCTTGTGCGCAACATATCCCACCACGGAATGGAGGCAGCTTCTTGACATTACAATGATAACACTATGACCTTACGGCATCTCCTTCAACCTCAATGTCCATCAGAGGTTCCCCAACTAAAGCTATGCCATCTATTTCATGATACAACTTCTTGACAACGCCATCATATCGACTGGTGATGGTTACAGAGGCTTTATCACTTTTCACCTCACAAATACTATCAAACTGCTCCACTGTATCACCTGACTTCACAAACCTACAAATCGAAATAATATTAATAATAATAATAATAATAATAAATATAATAAGAATATCAACAATACATATGAGATCATGGATATTGTGCCTAATCCCTCATACAATGAAGTGTTAGGCACATTACAATCAAAGTGACATAATAGTAACATAAAAACACATATAATATACATTTACATTTAAAACCAAAAACAAAAAACGATATTTATATTATATGTTATATAGATATGTAAGCACATTGGTGGTTACAGAGGCTTTGAGATAAATAAAGGAAAGAAAATTTGTTTGATTTGTTGGAATTTGTCCCGTACACCATAAGCAGTGATCTCAGACAGACAAGATCAAAGATATATGAAACATGAAAGGAAAGAAATAGGATCTACCAGAAGCTCTTGCCAATAAAAATGCTACCCCCCAAACCCAACTAATTCTGACAATCACAAGAGTAAAATGTAACAAGAAATAAGTCTTAATTTCACAGATTGCTGGTAAAAAAAAAGTAACACTCGGCCACTGAAAAATTGGGGGATGAATGTTTGTATCAGTGAATATTATTTAAAAGAACAAAACATCTGATCTACAACACTAAAGAAGTGTACTATGTATTATGAAGAAACAAAAAGAGTGATTGTCAAGTATACTTACCATTCAAGGACGACAACTTCTCTAATACCTTCTCCTATATCTGACAATCTGTATTGGACAATTTTCATACGTGCTGTTCCATGAAAGATTTACAAAATAAGTTACATGAGTTTTTAGGCAAATCTGTGCATTCATTTCATATATAAATAAGCTAAATAGAATATATTTTTTTTTAAAACAAGCATCGATTTTTGTAACATATTTTGTTTCACTAACTGTATTAAAAAATGCAATTTAGCATACTCACATCATCTTAACATAACTTTACAAGAAAGCAATGATGAAATGTTAGCTGTATGTGAGTGTACACTAGTTTACTACCTGTTTGCATATTTTTGCCTTATGTTGAATTGAAGCTTAAATATGTAAAGTACATTTTATAGTACTAAATGAAGGACACAATTTTTTTACCAATGTTCACTGCTAAAATTGCATATTATCTAAATTTACAGTACAGAAACATCTTGTTTCTTTTGTAGGTATATGAAAAGAAAAAGAGGGGACTTGTTGGTCCAGAGGCAAGGTGTCTGCCTCTCAACAAAATGATTTTGGGTTACAGTCCCAGACTCAAATTTTCTCACGTTTTTTTTGTTTTTATTTTAGAAAAAGCCACCTCCTGGTCCCACTGGAGATGGATAATAAAAACAAAAGTCCCATGTTCACATCACAACACTCTGTACACGTTAAAGATCCCTTAACTGTTTATAGAACAGTCAGGGTAAAACTAAAAATCCTACCAAAATCCCTGAGATCAACATAGATGTGGATGTGGGTAAATCAAATCAAATTTTACACACCAAATCCATTTCCCTTTTCCTTCCCCGTCTGCTATGCTAAAACCATAGAAACTTTTAGAAACACACCTGGAGACGATTGAAAACATCTATGCTGAGAAATGAGAGGCATGAAATTGGCGACATTTATAGTTGGTGACTTGCTGAGGTGCTGGCAGCTTGTTGTCTGAGGGACGATTTTTCCTTGTGTTCTTGTGTATGTCTAGAAAAGACATAAAATAAAGAAGTTTCATAGCATCATAATATTTTAATTACAGGAGCTAAGCTACCCAAATATAATTTTGATTTGTCAAAGATTAAAAAAGGTTTCTTAATCCTGGTTCAGTACTGATAGACAGTATCAAATCCTGTTAATAGAAAAATGAAGCGATATTTTTCTCTGTGAATACTGAACTGTACATCACTAGTCTCATTCTTCAAATTCATCACTAAAGCCTATGAATTGAGTCTACTATTGTACGCATGGTCGGTGGTTCTAAAACAGGAGTAGTAATATGGAAGACGACTTATTCTCTTCGTGACGCAGTTATAGCAGTGTTCCAGGTCTATTGCTCAGTGTTGTTATGAGAAAGAGAGAGAGAGAGAGAGGGCTAACGGGGACTGTTTGCTATGTCAATGGAGTATTGTGCACTAGTTGGTTGCCCAGTGTCTAGACTATTGGAATCTGGGTGTCAGCCTTGTGTGCAGTCTTCTTTCCTGATTCTGGTCTAACATACGGTCTACCAAGAGTAAGTCTGGTCTCATGCGGCCTATGTCCTAAATATATAATTAGGGTAGAATAACACATATTATGATATCTGTGGATTGCAAGAGCATATCGATGGTGTCACACGCAAACCGGCCGACTCCAAAATATAAATTTTACAGAAGAAACAAAAACTGCATACATAGTTTTAAAATGCGTTAAAAAGGTCAAAACCATAACGTGATTACTGTTTACAAGGCACTAACAAATATTAGATATTGTTGATATTTTTCCTAATTTCAGACTTGGCCGTTTTGAGACACAGACATTTGTCAGTGGTTAGCCGCTTTAAGCGTTGCTACTCGTTCGACCGGTTTTCGCTGACAAAATAGAACGATTATTTGTACTGGGATGGTTTGCATTGGCAAAATAAAACGATTATTTGTACTGGGATGGTTTGTACTGACGAGCCAGCATGTTCATTTGGGACTCGGCTGATCTGCACTGACAGAATAGAACTATTAGAAAGTTCATTTCGTACACAGCCGGTTCGTTATGTACTATGATTGCGCTGAGTAGGCCTACGTTGATTTTCTTCTTATCATTACGTTGCGTAGAAATTGATTATAATTCCACCTCTAGTATAGATCTAACGCAAGCAAAATGTATTGAACATTCAATTCCTTAAGTATAATTATTAAGGCCTTTGAAATGCTACTCCCAAGGATCAAACAGTTGGTCTCCCAGTTTTGAAAGAATAGTGATCACTCACACTTAAGCACGTCTATTCCATTGGATATATTATTTCACAGATGATCATAAGGGGGATATAAAGCTATTATTGTATATAATAATTTACATCCCGATATCCTTAAAGCATGCTAATTTAATTTGTCCGATTCAATCAAACCATTATTGAAAGACATTTCGCCTTGATTGAGTGGTGCTATCTATGTTCATTAAAAATCACATGTATCTCAAAACAGAAAAATATAATCATGTCTGATATTAAGATAATGTGGAAGTAAATAAACATTGTAAACAAAGGAAAACTTTTCTTTTCAAGCTCATTTTATTCAGTTATGTCCACAAGACTGAAATCAGATTTTGTGAATAGAAGGTAAATGATAATGAAATTTTTAAAACTAAAGTGAAACAAATTTAATCAATAAAAATAAAGCTCAAATTAAAATCAATTCTGTCCAATTACATCTCTCTATTGCATAATTTATCATCATGAATACAATAACGAAATCATCTTACATGACAATGGCACAGGATAATTCCCTCCCCATCCCCTCCACCCCCTCCCTTTTCCATAAAAAGCACTTCTTGAAATTTAATTATGTCAATAATCTTGAATATTATTACGTTTATTATTGTGCATATCATTTGAAATGCAGCACCTTCTGACCATTGGAAAATGTTCCATAAATCTACATCCACTTGCAATGGCTGAAATAACCTAGATTTTGGGACATAGTTGGACATTATGGTTACAATTGATAATAAAAGTGTGTCCCATTGAACAACCATAAATCTCAAACAAGTTCATAATAATTGAATCAAGCTAAGTCTACAATGGGCTTCATCTGGACTATTCTCATTAAAAAAATTAATTCTTGGTAACCTTTAAATTGTATCACATGCGTTTATCGGAGAGAGTGCCATTTAAAAAAAGGTAAAGAGCTGTAATTCCAGAAGTGATCATGTGATCAGCATGTTGTTTTCTAATAATCTCTTTTTTATATAATATTATAAGATGTCCTTTAAGTTTAATAACAATATTATACATGATTAAAATGTTATCAATTATTTTAGTGTCTTTCTTTTGGGTCCATTGCTACTAAAAGATTATAGATATGGCAGGGCATCATAGAAAGGATGATCCTCTGCGGGCATCACTGATTTTAAAGACTGAAGATGTTGGTATTTAGACTTTTTGATTTTTATTCTTGCAGTATATTTTTGGTTAGGTCTGCTCCCTGGCAGATAAGACTGGCGACCCAAAGATAACTCCTGCCATTCTTCATTAAAATTAAGCTTAAATGCTATAGAACCATCTGGATTGTATTTGAGGGCACACATGTCAGTTACATAGTCTGTTTTCGATGGTTTTATCGACTTCAGAGCCCCTTTTCCAAAATTTTCGTAGTCCATGAAAAACATATGATCTAGTGCTTTCACTTCATACGGTCTGGGGCTAGTCTGGGCTGCTCTGATAATTTGAAAATAGTCGATTGGGAGAAAATGTCGACGTTTTTCAGTTTTCGCTCTATCATGGCGTGCACACTATCAACCTCCATCTGTGTGTGTCCTCGCTCCAGGATTTTCTGTTCAACACACTTTCCATGTTTCACACAGAAATATCGAAGGGCGGTGGCCAGCACCCGATTTTGGTTTTGATAGGTGCAGCTGTCGGAGAAGATGATTGCCTTATCAAATGAGTCTTCTTTTGACTCCAGGTAGCTTGTAAGGCATGAAGCAAATTCTGTTGCATTGAGTCTGCCTTCTGTCTCATTCCAAATGAAGCAGGTCACATCCTTGGAGACCAAGTCAAATACAGTATAATTGTGTACTTGGAGCTTTGTCTTGTAATATAAAGCTGATGCTTTCAAGGATAGTGCCAGCAAAACCCTTTGCACATCCACACACAAAACTTAAGTGCGAGAGTTTTGTAAATAATTCTCTTTATCCCTTTTCTTTTATGCCTGGGCGGTCTCCTTCTTTCCCCTGTGTATGTTGTACTTGTCCTCAGAGATATTCCCCTGGGTAAATTCGACACACGTGTCGCATTGGTCCTTTCTGGGACAGAAAATCGAGATGTTTTGTGATTTCAATTCTGTAATGAAGACATTCTGTGACATTTTCACTTTGTTCTTTGTCTCACATGTGGAAACATACTCACGATACAGCTCTGCAAAAGTCTGGAAAGAAGGCTCCAGGTAGCTTTTTGTTGTATCCTTTCTGCAGTAATGCGATGGCATTCTTGGCAGTCTGTCGAGAAACTCTCGTATGAAAGCCACACCATCAAAGACAGTGCAACTTTTCTGTGTTGGTGGAACGTCATCAGTAGTTCCGGAGGATGTTTTCAACATTTCAAGAACCCACCATTTCTTTAATCCTGTCGTCTGCAAAAACATGTCCTTGCACACTCTCCTCCGGTCGTCATTACCTTTCAGATGAAACAGGAAAGTGTTGTTGCATCTGATTGGACCCCACATAGGTTTTCGTTCTTTGACTTCTTTTAAGTCCACCGACATCTTCACATAAACACGTTTCTCATTCCATGACATACTCCAGACAAGATGGTAAATTGTTGCTCTCTCTTCATGACTAATGTCTTTGCATTGGTAGAATGAAGCTTTGCAATTAAATCGAGGTCCCAATTTCCGTTCTTCTTTTTCAACTTCAACAAACCTGCCTTGTTCCTTGTCAAAGTATCTACCTGTATACAATTGGCCTTTCTCTCTCCTAAGTTTGTTTCTTTCTTTCTTTGTCAAAGTCATTTTATGCCTTTGTTGACCATGTCCGATCACCAGATATTCAGGACCATTGCTGACATGAAGATTTCCATCATCACATTTCCTCTGAGTTCTTCCCTATTAAATGTCCCATTGTTGGCATTTCCACTGCTTTCTTCCAAATTACTGTACAGATGGTTGACATTTTCAGTAACTTCCTCCCAAAACCATTGGGATTATTGGCATTTCCAGTGACTTCCTCCCTATTACCATTGGGATAATTGGCATTTTTAGTGACTTCCTCCAGATTACCATTGGGATTTTGGCATTTCCAGTGACTTCCTCCCCATTACCATTGGGATAATTGGCATTTCCAGTGACTTCCTCCCCATTACCATTGGGATTATTGGCATTTTCAGTGACTTTCTCCCCATTACCATTGGGATAATTGGTATTTTCAATATCTTCCTCCCTATTACCAATGAGATAAAATTTTCAGAAACTTCCTCCTACTACCCTTTTCAGTGACTTCCTCTCCAGTTACTTCCTCCCTATTACCATTGGGATTATTGTCATTTTGAGTGACTTCCTCCCCAGTAGCTTCCTCCCCATTACCATTCGTATCGTTGACATATTTATCAAAATTATCAACACTGTTTATAACATTGTCAATACTGTTTTTTAGGTTAATATAATTGTCAGCATTGCCTACATCACCCATCATCGTTGATTGGTACTCACTAATGGTGTCATCACCAACACAATTATTCATTATGAAATTTGCCACTTTCAAAGTGGAACTAACGGAGGGCAGTTCCTCCATTGGTATGTCACTTGCAATTGACAAGTCCATTTCATTCGGAAGATCGATAAGCTTGGACATGGAAATGTCAAGGATTGAGGACGCCTCCTCCTCTTGTCGTGGCCTATCAATCTGTACAGAAGGTTTTAGGCGCTTGCTGAGTGGCATCCAAATTTCTGGGAACTCAAACTCATCTCAAGGATTCTTTTCCCCTGCTGTAAGGCTCCATGGTTTTATGACTGTAAGGATATAAATGAAGAAGGTGATAAGATTCATGAAAATGAGGTAGAGCGCTCATGGACAATCACCATAACCACCACCTCTACCACCATCGCCAATCTTCATCTTAATCTATTGATATTGTCCATGATTTACAACAACTATAATATAAAGATAATTACAAAATCAATGATTGTATCAAACATTCGAATTGGCAATTAGCATATTCAAATACAGAAATACGATGATGCAAATTAAGAGAATTAGTAAAGAAATATAAAGTTAACAAACTGGCCAGCCCGTCATGTTGACATAGTAGGAAAAAACGTCGCACACTGTGTATCCAAGTCGGTGTGCAAAGTAGCCCACTACGATGGCTGGTGATGCTCTGCTCTTACCGCCTCTCTCCTCTTCACGTGGCCTTTGTTACAAACCGGCCGGCCACGTATTTTGAAACAGTTTTAATTATTATACTGAATTGTTTGAATTTATACTGAAAAAAGTTAGTTATACTAAACAATCTAATTCTTATTTATTTGATAAGGCATAATTATTGTGAATATACACACTCACCTGATTAGTGGGAGCTAACTTTTATTCATCAATCTGGATGTCAAACTTGCAGAGACGAAACCAAAACATGACCGGATTGCGCAGGTAAAATAAAAGACGGGAGGAGTCAGCCGGTTTGATCGTGCACCATTTTTAAACGTTTTCATTGGTTGATACTAACTAGCATCAATACATAACGGCGTCTTCTTCTGAGCTCTTAAAAAAGAAGATAAAAGTGTTTTTCTTAAATTCTGGAGTTGGGGTTTTGTGCCTGACACCATCAATATATATAAAGAAATAAAACTTAATTTTGGGGTGGTTTGTTACATTTTTAAAAGAAAAAAAACATTTCAAATCTGTATTTGCACAGGCTTGCATACGTGTATAATTAGTTAATGACTTTTTTGTTGTTGATAGAACAGTATTAAATATGACGGAATCCCTCCATCATTTCACCTGGTGTTACAATGAATCAATGAAAATTCTGGCTAAAAACTTCATCCATCCAATGAAAAAGGATTGGCTTCAATTTAGATCAGTTACTCATTTTCCAAGCGAGCTCTGGATGTGTACAGAATCTGCATCTCGTTGACCGAGAGTTCCCTGGCCTTTAATTAGTGACGCTATGTTTGGGCATCTTGATTGTAGAGTTCCCTAGTTCTCAATAACATGCAGAGTCTGTGTTTGTGTCCAGCAACACTTTAGGTGTGAAGTCCACAGCCGGTGTGCCCACCGGTGATGACTTGTGCACTTCGGATCGTGTGGGTAGATGAATCCCAATATTTTTTTTGTTCGTTTTTTTTTTAATTCTGTGATTGGACATCTATATACTATCTTCTTTTTGTGTATTCTGGGTCTATCGTGCGTGCCATTCTGCTAAAACCGATAAATTTCACGGCTTCTATAACGAGTGAGGATGCCATAAGTATGGAACGACTTGCCTAGAGAGGTAGAGAGAGGGGGAGGAGGGAGCGAGGAGAGGAGAGAGAGAGAGGGAGGGAGGGAGGGAAGGAGGGGAGGGAGGGAGAGAGAAGAGAGAGAGAAGAGAGAGAGAGAAGAGAGAGAGAGATAGAGAGAGAGAGAGAGAGAGAGAGAGAGAGAGAGAGAGAGAAAGGAAACGCAACAAAAACCTAGCTTGAAAGAAAGCAGCTTTCCTGATAATGTTTTTTCTGTCGCACGTGCCTGTCCTAAGTCCCATCAGTACCCCGAACCTATACTTCCCCCCCCTCCGACTATTTACATTCATATAGAACGCCGTGAAAGTGTTCAAGATCCTGATTCTCCCCGCCTCACCACTAGACTAAAGCAAACTTGTGTCTTCATCGATCGATAATTGCTTCGCGAAATACGGGACAGGATGGGAGTGATAGCTAAGAAATATTGAACTCTTCCTGAACCTGTGCTACAATAGTGACCGCCTAAATACCCGCCGCCAATGCCTATTTCGCCTAAATGCCCGCAAAATCATTGAAACCAAATTTTTTTAGATATAAATTACCCCTCTAAAGCGGTCAAAACCAAGATTTCGCCTAAATGCCTGGTTTCAACGGCAACTGCAGGTATCATTTTCTCCAAATTATCATAAAATATGTCCGTACAGCACAGCCTTTGTTCCAGTGGATCACTGGTTTGTCACTGGGCAATGAGAATCTAAGTCTTTCAGACTCCGTCCACGACTCTTTCTTGATGTCGTAAGTTGCATGCAATCACCGGGGTTTTTAATAGACTGGGCACGCATCACAATCGAGGGACAAGGTGTGAATAGTTTTATTGCTCCCCTGTCTTGCATTGGCTGTCTCCATTGTGCATTCGGGTCTTCCGTGGCGAGCGATGGTCAACCCATCGCCTCAGTGCTAAATAGCTAATAAAATGGTTTCAGGTGTCCCTATTTCTCGCAGTAAATTTTTTGTAAATGTTGAATTTCTGCACCATATTGGATGAACTCCCTTCCTCTCCTCAAAAAATTGTTGCCCTGACCTTCTTTCGCCTAAATGCCCGTTTTCCCTGCTTCCCAAGCACCAGGCATTTAGGCGGTCACTACTGTATTACTATTATGAGAAACATAATACTGCAGTAGGCCTTTAACTAGTAAAGAGGAAATACGACATTGAATATGAAGGCCTAATAGGTAGAACAGAGACAGTACAAAGACAGAAAATCGTCAGGCAAAACCGCCCTTCCTCAGTCACACAGTAACAATACAGGACTGACTTGAGTCTTGTATCGTTACTGTGTGAGTGATGAAGGGCAGTTTTCCAAAAATGTTCTGTCTTTGTACTGTCTCTGTTCTACTTATTAGGCCTTCATGTTCAATTTCATATTTCCTCTGTACTACTATAAAAGTATTATTTTCTCTCCTCTTGTTAAAGTGCACTTTAGTATTATTGCAAAGAGGTCAGTTAATGCATAGCGCGGTTGTAGAACCACCATCGTTATACTAGGCTTCTAAACCTCCCGTATGGAACCGGTCATTTATACGATGGTTATTTATATTTCTTTAGATAAAGAATAAACCATAAAAGATTCAATTTTTTTCATCCAGAGTTCGTACTCTCAAAAGTTCAGTAATTTGTCTCGTGATTTCGTAGTCCTGAAATCATCATCAATTTTTCGTAACAGTTATATGGCAAATTCGTAACACTAGGCAGGTCTGCTAGTCCACAGACTGATTGGTAAAGTTGGCAGGCCAATCAGTAAAGTCAGTCTGCCAATTGGTGAAGTCAGACGATATGAAATGATTGCTATAGTCGTCAAGCCAATTCGTGAAGTCGGTAGGCTAACTAATGAAATGGATTTAGATCTATGTAATTTTGTCTTCCCTAATCAGGTGGAACATTTCAGGTTGCTTTTGGGCTGTAAGTCAGGAGTAGACTCAGGTGCCTTTAGAGACATAGGTATAATATCTTATTTCTAGGGGAATCTTAAGTCTGAGCCTGGTGGATTTTGGAATGCAAATTACTTTTTCAGAGATAGTTTAATCTAGACATTTCTAAAAGTTTAATCTAGATCTAGATCTAAGATCGAACTCTACTGACTAATAATTGATGCGCGTCCCGGTGTTATCCCTAAGGCTAAAGTAGACACTTGACAAAGTCAAACGCCGAACGCCTTATTCCATTCATTCATTAGTGATTTTGATATGAAATTATGTGAAATTGACCTCTCATTAGGACACATTATGAAGTGAATCATTGTTCGTAATGCATTTATCTCATCTGGTGTGTAAGTATGTACTTACAACAAGTATCAGACGATTAACAGCCTTTTGCAAGGTCCTCCGATAAAGTAAGGTCGCCATGATTATGTGTCGTACTCGTTGCTGTTCCTTGAGGTAAACTGTGCCAGTGTGTTGTTTGTGTGTGTCAGCATGTTCGTGATTACCGTGTGTGTTCGTAGCAGACCTTTAAACTTTCACCTTTCATCTTGTAGCCATTCATGGTAGTAAACTAGTAGTCATGGTAAAAAACGACAATAAGTCAGTGACAACGCCACCAGAACAAATACGTGACGTTTCGGGTTAACCCTTCGTCAGACAACAAACGAAAAATATCTGAAATCTAGAATCTAGATCTAAATCTAGACACTACATAAGGCATCACACAATGTGATGTTAGAAGAAACAAAAAGGAGGAAGAAATGAATAATAATAATAATAATAATAATAATAATAATAATAATAATAATAATAATAATAATAATAATAATAATAATAATAATAATAATAATAATAATAATAATAAAATAATAATAATAACAACAATAATAATAATAATAATAATAATAATAATAATAATAATAATAATAATAATAATAATAATAATAATAATAATAATAATAATAATAATAATAATAATAATAATAATAATAGCAATAATAATAATAATAATAATAATAATAATAATAATAATAATAATAATAATAATAATAATAATAATAATAATAATAATAATAATAATAATACAATAATAATAATAATAATAATAATAATAATAATAATAATAATAATAATAATAATAATAATAATAATAATAATAATAATAATAATAATAATAATAATAATAATAATAATAATAACAACAATAATAATAATAATAATAATAATAATAATAATAATAATAATAATAATAATAATAACAATAATAATAATAATAATAATAATAATAATATAACTTTATTGTCCATCATTGGCACATCATTTTAATACGTCAGTACTTAAGATATAAGGTGCAGAAATATAACTAATAAATCGTTAAGATTCAATGTTAAGTTACAATTGTATGTTACATGAAGCTATTAGGGAAATGTGAATACATGTCGTACATACATACATAAATACATACATACATACACACACATACAAGTATACAAACATATCTACATACAGACATGCATACGTACCTACACATATACACACATACATACAACCGTACATATTTATATACATAACATACATGTAAAAGAGCATGGGTTAAATATAACATTATAATGACATTAAGATAATGATGGTAGTAAAACAACGACATTAACTTTTGATGTACATGAATTCCAAGGTATTTATAGCTCTCGGCCATTTCAACCTCTTCCCCCCTATCATTATTGGAATGATATGTTCTTTCTTACGCCTGAAGTCAATCCCTATTTCTTTTGTTTTATTTACATGTAGGGTCAGGTTGTGGGTATCACACCAATCTGTAAAGTAATTGATTTGTTCTGAGCTTTCTATGAGACACTTTATTGTCGAATCATCGGCAAACTTTAACAATTTGACACCATCGGTATCGACAATCATCAGTGTAAAGTGTGAATAAGACTTGTGATAACACACAGCCCCGTTGAGCACCAGTATTGGTAACAACAACTTCTTGATCTGGACTTATATAGTCTTACATATTGGGTACGATTGAAAAGAAAGTCAAGTAAAGAATAATTCTGTGAAACCCGAAGCGTTTTGGTGTGTTTTGTATTTTAGTAGTTGTTAAATTAATATATGAGGCTGAATCGTATTGAAAGCGGATGAAAATCGAGATCTTTTGATAAGAAGAATGACTAGAAGGGAAAGTGGAGAATATATAGGAGCTAGAATGCAAGGTTCAGATCAAAAATGAAATAAAACATACGAAAATAAGTAGGCTTTCCTTTAAGTAATAAAAAGGCGAGAAGGCGATAGAAGAAGGAGATAGAGAGAGAGTTTAGAGAGAGTAGAGAGAGATCAGAGAGAGAGAGAGAGAGAGAAGAGAGAGAGAGAGAGAGAGAGAGAGTTTCAGAAAGAACAGAGAGAGAGAGAGAGAGAGAGAGAAGGATCAAGAGAAGAACTTGTCTTGAGAGAGAGAGAGAGAGAGAGAGAGAGAGAGAGAGAGAGATCGTGTGATATGGGAAACAAGAACGAATGAAGAGGAGTAGTATGACAAAGAAGATAATTCTAGATCTAGAAGCAATAAAAAAAAGATAAGTAACGTAAACAACAAAGAGATGTGGAAATATGAACTATCTAAAATGAAAAACGACAAGCTGTGACTTATACAATGGAGCCTTCAGTGGAGTGAATTGCTGATAGATCATATTATTGAAAAACGACAATAAGTGACAACTCCACCAATAAAGACAGAACAAACACGTGACGTTTCTTGACTTTCCCTTCTAGGTATTCTTTTAACCCTTTTGTCAGACAACACACGAGAAATATCTAGAATCTGGCATTACACAAGATCTAACTTGCTTTATAAACTAATTACGTGATCTTTCAATAAAGTGGCATCACACTGAACATCTATTGATGTCAGAAGAAAAACATCAAGCGCATAAGGAGGACTTCTGACTCCACTTGTTTTTGCGCGGTAACAACTCATTGCCTTGGCTCATTTGTATTATTCATTGAGTTGAATAGAGGTTTTAAAACGCATTATTTAGATCCTTAAACATTATAAGGATCACATAAGCATTTTTGTTGTTTGATTGCTCTGAGTCTTCTTTTCGGTTTCATGATATATTTTTCGAAATTGCTGATAGATCTAGATCATCGATGGCAAAGCCGACTTGCCGTATGCGAAGCACTTTGGTTATAATATAACTTCAAGGTATGGCGACATTACGAATGCATGTATTCATAGTTGAGTGGAGATAGAAAATTTTATATTTCCTTTTATAAATGTTGGTTTCGTTTTCATTGACAACAGTGGAATTCGTCAAGTCTTAAGTTCATTTTATTCAGCAAATTAAGGGAACTAGACTACAGCTAGATCAGATCTAGTTAATCAATCTGGATTTAGATTTATCTTAATTCCGATTCAGAATTGTTGCACCTAAAATCTCAGCAAACTCAGTTTTTATTGTGGTTAAATCCTAATGTCTAGATTGTATTTTTCAGTTTGATTTAATCTAGAGTCTAGATCTTACGATCTAGATTCTAGATCTAGATTCTAGATCTAGATGTGATCTGGAATTTCCATTGTTTTCTGATTCAACTTCAATTTCAATGATGAGTGTAACCTCACAGTCTGAGCACACATAAATTTGGGAATATTGTGAGAAATAAGGGCTAGGGCAAAACTCAAGCTGATCAACTACTGTGGTTCCAACTTCAAAGCTTAAGCTGTGGTCATATTTCGGAGAAAGTGATTTTAATTTATAATGGAAAAATATGAAAAAATAAGAGTGGTTGGAAGAGGAGCGTATGGGTAGGTGTTTCAATTACAAATGTATTATTCTATAAAAACTAAACAAAATGGTAAAGAAGTGTAAACATATTATAATACATTTAAATAATCTAGGGCTCTAGGCTACATCAGGTTTTGCTAGAGTTCTAAGGTACTATTATAGTATTAATTAGTATTATATTATGACACTATCCGTAGTGTGACGGTCTCCGTTTCACACTGAGAACAATCATTAAGTCTGATTTTTTAAAGATTATTTCCTCTCCTGATCATGAAATCAACTGACGTTGAGTCCGCGTTTTTTGTTTTTGTTTCTTGCTTTGGTTTTTTTATCAGTTTTATTTGTGGTGTGTTATTTCTGGGCTGGTGCCTGGTTCTTTGTTTCTATAAACTTGTCCAATCGTACGCTGTAACCTAAATTAGTTAATCATCCCTCTCCTGTTCCCCCAATCAGAGCAGACCTTAGCTGTAGGCTACAAGTGTAAGAGTCTGGCAGAATGGTTTAACCCGTTTCCTGTCTTAGAGAGATGTGTTCGGTTATGTCCTCTTGCAGAGAGTTGTTCACTTTGCTGTGAAGTCCAGACAGCACAACATCATACCAGCCATCATAAACAATAATTATACATTATATCAGTATTCGATGGTCGCATGGAAGACTTTGTTCCTGGCGTCAAATTTATTGCTTGAATTGGGCATTATTCTTCTCATCATACCAAGGCACTATGATGCTAAGTGAAACCCCTGACATTATCCAGGGACTATATATTTATAGAGAAAAATTCTGTTGCAGCCATTTAGCTTTCTCAATATATACCCAAAGCTTTTTGCTATTCACTGTGACGCTAAGTGGCGGCGACTATAGAATCTGGTAGCATATAAAAAAAGTAGGCCTTTTTTTCCTTTCCGGGAGTGACTATTCCCAACCGTGCTGTGTCCTAACCCCCCCCTGCTTCCCTCTTATTTTCACTTGATTCCTATTTAAAAAATTGGCGATGACATTTCTATCTAGCCACTTATTCCTTGTGTCAACAGGACATCAATTCTTAAGTACTAGAGTACCCTTGTCAATATGACATGATATTTATTCAACTTTTTTACCTGTGATATAAATTTTATTATGGTCCATTTTAGCCACTTTCCGGGATTTTTGGCACAGCGGAACACCTTGTTTTTTGTGTCTCATTTTATACTCACACAAGACAAGCACCAGCCGTCCGGGAAAGCATTTACAGGGTCTCCCTATAATGTCTAATTAGGATGGATGTTCCAAACACACAGAGAGAAGGAGAGAGAAAGAGTGTAATAATAGTAGTACTAGTATGTTTAGTAATTGTAGTGGTGGTATCGGTAGTAGTAGTAGTAGTACTATATGTACACCTATTACAGACCTTTAGGATTCAAGATTTCAAGTTTAATCATACGCTTTTTTGTTTTGTTTTATAGTATTATGCCTCATTTACTATCTTACGATTGGTTTTACTTTTTTTGAAGTCTGTTAAAGCCCATACCGGCCTGACACTTATGCTCCGTGCTTATAAGAAAAGACTTTTTACCAATCTCTCTCTCTCTCTCTCTCTCTCTCTCTCTCTCTCTCTCTCTCTCTCTCTCTCTCTCTCTCTCTCTCTCTCTCTCTCTCTCTCTCTCTCTCTCTCTCTCTCTCTCTCTCTATCTATCTATATATCTATCTATATATCTATTTATCTCTATCTCTCTCTCTCTATCTATCTATATATCTATTTATCTCTATCTCTCTCTCTCTCTCTCTATCTATCTATCTATTTATTTATCTCTCTCTCTCTCTCTCTCTCTCTCTCTCTCTCTCTCTCTCTCTCTCTCTCTCTCTCTCTCTCTCTCTCTCTCTCTCTCTCTCTCTCTCTCTCTCCCTCCCTTTCTCTCTCTCTCTCTCTCTCTCTCTCTCTCTCTCTCTCTCTCTCTCTCTCTCTCTCTCTCTCTCTCTCTCTCTCTCTCTCTCTCTCTCTCTCTCTCTCTCTCTCTCTCTCTCTCTCTCTCTCTCTCTCTCTCTCTCTCTCTCTCTCTCTCTCTCTCTCTGTCACTCTCTCTCTCACACTGTACAAAAATACACACGTACAAAAATACACACGCATACATAAGGTCTACAATACAAGATTACTATACAGCATTCTGGTGTAGCAAAACAAAACAAAAATATTAATACTCATGTAGCACTGTAGCTCACATGTACAGGTGCCTGCTACTAGCAGGCACCTGTACATGTGAGCTACAGTGCTACATGAGTATTAATATTTTTTCAAGATGGCGCATTATTACTTTAGGACTAGTCACATGCACTTGGTAGAAAGTTTCAGGCTTGACTTGAACTTATGAAGTGAAGCTACTTTGATTTGAGCTTATCTTTTAACATCCGAGACTCAAGTCCAATGTGGGGGATATTCGTCCTACTGGTAGGTTCTTCTTCCGTATTTTTCCTCTGTTATTTATCTTTAATCTTGCTATTTTCTCTCCCCTGAGATCAATGTATATATGCTAGAGGGGTAACATTCAATAAAACAAACAAACAAGTCCAACTGACATCCACCCCCTTCACCAATCACGACCATGAAGGGAGATAACTCACAATGTTGATTATGGGTGTTGATTGTTAAAAAAAAACTTTACTATTTTTTAGCTTGGATTAAAAATGTTCATTCTAAGAGTGACAGATCTGCATCTATTAGTATTACATTATAGGTAGCTATCGTTGGGATATATAAAGATGGAGGGGATTGGGCAGGGAGACACTTGAAGAGAACATTAAAGGGAATATTGTAGATACATACTAAAATGTTCTGGAAGGAAGTAAAGTGACTGCAGAGTAAAGAGGCATTGGAGAAAGTGAGTAAGAAAACATGAAAAATATGATAGAATTTAATGACTGTGATAAAAGAGGATGAAGAATGTTTGGTGACAGGAGATGGCTTTGAATGTGAAGAAATGAAGGAAATGAAAAGAAGAGATGATTCACTGGTTTTCGTCTGTTCTTGGGTTGTTGTTTTTTGTGTGTATGTGTGTAATAATTTGGCTAGAGCCTCTCAGGAGGAGGGAGGGGGCACACCTTTTTAATAACTGCTATGGGATCTGTAACTTGCACAACGTGCACGTGGTACCTATGAAATTTTCACTCATGTTTTATAGAATCAGAGGATGAATAGTCTGCAAGACTGTAATGGCTTGATATACCTTTGAAAAATAAACCATAGATAAATAGGTAGTTACCACACAGGATTCGAACTAAAAAACTCTGCCTTACCAGTACTACTACAAGACTATGATGATACAGATCTTTCTTGAATTTTGATTATAAAAAGTTGGCATATTGTGACCATTTTCTTTATATTTCTTGTACATTACTGATATTTAAATGCTCTTACATAATATTATTTTGAAATTTTTAAGGGGGTGATATAGTTCATATGCCGACTTAACATTATTCCAATACCTCACCATTGTGAAAGTATAATTACTACTATTTTGATCAGATATATTTATTCAAGGTAATTTGCAATTGTTTTTAAGTGATGCTGTGTGTAAGGTTTGTGTTGTTCTGTATGTATTTGTTAGAGTAGGTAGTGAATGAAAGGGAATGAAAGAAGATTGAGAAACAAATCAGTGTTGAAGCAGCCTTAAAGAGAGACAGACAGATCCATAAGCTTCACACATGAATATATGACTGTCCAATTTTTTTTTTTATTCATTTATTGTCTAATTTTAATTACTGCCTTTTAGTGTCTTTCAGTTTTCAAGTCAGAACTTGCTCCCCAAAGCTTGCTGATTACAGTCATACATCTGCAATGTCTTTGTCTCCTAGGGCCTTGAATCTTACCACTTGTTATCAATGTTCTAAGTAGTATTTTTTAATGACATGGCCAAAGTCAGTGGAACTACCTTTACCTTTAATTTTATGAAGTCTTTTCTCTATTGTTATGCTTCTGTTCAAGATTATTCGCATGAGTTTTGAAAATGATGACATAATATCATTGGTAGTCGTGAATGTTGTGATCTCATAAATATTCGTCCTTGTAGTGTAAGAAAATAGGAAGCACTACTTTCACTTGATCTAATACTTCTAAGTAAATGAACTTTCTTTTTTCAAAACTGAAAGCTTAAATAGGTATCCATTTATCTTGCATATATAAATATTTGTTCTCTTTCGATAGGACTGTGCATCTATGTGTTCGCCTCAGTGACCGCCAAGCAAGTCATCATCAAGCAAATTCCAGTGGAGCAAATGACCAAAGATGAAAGACAAGCAGCACTTAATGAGGTCAAAGTCTTATCAATGCTTCATCATCCAAACATAATCCAATATTATGAGAATTATCTGGAAGATAAAGCCCTGATGATCGTAATGGAATATGCCCAAGGTAACTGTCTTGTAATTGTTTTCTGCCAGTTTTATCTTTTCCCCGCAACCAATGACGTTTTGCAAAAATAATAAATAAGCCTGCATAGTGGTGGTGATCTGCATGTAACTTCTGTTAGGCACGATATGGAAATCAGTATTTGTCTCCTTGATTTAGAAAAGTTGATGTAAATATTGATTTAGATGTAAAAAAAATTATTTTTAATTTGATATTGGCGTACATTGAATGTAGTTTTTTTAAGGAGGAGCATTAATGTCAAAGAGCTCATGCATGGCCATGGTATGGATCAAAATGGAGGTGGAAACAATGGATGAAAGAATCAGTGATAACATGATGACTATTACAGTTTTTGTGTTTTTATACTAGATTGCTAGTTTTATATAGTTTAAAGTAAGCCATGCATGCTTTTGTTTGTCCAGTATATCAATGCTTTACAAGGAATTGTTTCCCAGAAGTAATCGATCATGTAATGAATCCGTTATATTTTGGATACCACAGCTGGTTAATCCATCCATTACTTTTATAGATTAGCTGGCTGTGTACTTCCAAGTAAAGTTTCTTTAATAAATTCTGCAGTGATATATAAATTCAAATCTTCTCTGTGTTAGATAATTTAGGAACAAATGTATTTTTGATAATAATATGTTTACGTTTTCCAATCTACGAATCCGGTATTGATTGATTGTTGGAATTTGTTAAACAGATTTTCTGTGATGTCACATCTTTATGTTTTCATATTGATAATGTAAATGAAAAGATTAATATGCAGTAACTTTTTATTCTTTGTGTACATTTATAGGATACTAATTTGTTTGCACTCTTCTTGACTTCTTACAAAGTCGAAATGGATGTTTGCTTGAGGAAGAGGTATGTTCAGTGACTTTTAGTAAATTTGAGGTGTTGCATTTGAATTAAAAATCTCAGCATACAATACAATCTGTTTGACTTAACCATCAGTGGAGATAATTACATGCATTTAGTTGATCACATTTTTATAGGGAGAAAATGAAAACTTCCATTTCTATGTGATTTGTTTCAATATTGACTTGAATCTGAGATGAGTGAATTTCATCAATTCTCCATCATATATTAAAGACTGGTGTCACAGTTAAGTGTTTAAAGAGATCGATTGATAGTAGTAATAGAAAATTGCCTGAGGTCAACACTGATGAAATGATTGCCATAATGTTCGGTAATGTTTTATCCATGATTTCCTGTACAAGTCATTTTTTATGCTACCTGTACCACGTTCAGAAAAATGTATTAAAGTGTAAACAGTGAACAATTGTCACCAAATAAAATGCCATTAAAAAGCCGTGGGACAGATGTAATTAATCATTTCAGAGAAGTACCATTACTTGTCAAACATTTCTTACAGCCTTCACAAGAAATGTTTAACATGTATTTATGGTTACTTCTCTGTATAAAAATATAATTAAAAATTACATCAGTTAAGCATTAATTCTTGTGAAGGCATACAATTTGTCTGATTAATTTCTTTTAAGTTTTTGTTTTTTTGCTTGCTTTTCAGGACATTCTCAAATTTCTAGCTCAGATGATAATTTGAACAAATGTATTTTTGATAATAATTTTTTATGTTTTCCTTACAATTCACGTTCACTCTAAACAAATTCTCCATCGAGATCTCAAAACACAGAATATTCTATTGGATATGTGAAAAAAAAGAGAGTGTCAAGATTGGGGATTTTAGTAGAATTTTCCAAAGTGCTAATGTACGTAAAATGATTTCCTGTACAAGTCATATGCTACTGTACCTGGGACAGATGTAATTAATCATTTCTTTACTTTCAAACATTTCTTCTTCAAGAAATGTTTAACTTCTTCTTCTTCTTCTTGTGAATTCAATTTTCTGATTAATTTCTTCTTCTTCTTCTTCTTCTTCTTCTTCTTAAACAAATTTCCTTCAGAATATTCTATTGGATAAAAAAAAAAGTGTCAAGATTTCTTCTTCTGCTCTTCTTCTTCTTCTTCTTCTTCTTCTTCTCTTCTTCTTCTTCTTCTTCTTCTTCTTCTTCTTCTTCTTCTTCTTCTTCTTCTTCTTCTTCTTCTTCTTCTTCTTCTTCTTCTTCTTCTTCTTCTTCTTCTTCTTCTTCTCTTGATCTGCAAACCACCTCTGGTGTATTATCACAGATAACATATACAAGCTAGCCTGAAGTTTTTTAATCCTCCCCCTCAAATCAGACGGAAGAAGGATTGTTGTTGGCTAGTTGTCTGAGAAAATGGCATGCTTAGCCGCTGTTGATGGCCTCCTGTTGTTGTCATGTCTTATGCATATATGTGTGGCTCCTTCCACTGCATTGTTTCTTTGTTTCAAATAATATAGATACAAGCAGTTTTGGTATTGCGATGTTATATTGTTATGAGTCAAGACTTAATGTAGGTTTAAAAATCTTACATTTCTTTATATTTATAACAGATTTGTTTTTAGGAGTCGGGAGTTGTAATTGACATTTTTTCTTTCAACAGGTTGTGGGTACGCCTTGTTACATTTCACCAGAACTTTGTGAGGGCAAACCGTATCCTTAGAAATGAACTGTTTAAAATGTGTGTGTGTGTGTGTGTGTGGAGGGGGGGGGGGTGTTCCACATGATTTGATGTAAATCTGTAAATCTTTAGGTTACATTCTTAAGTTTACATTTAAACGCATTGAAAACTGTGAGTGAAATACTATGTCAATACTATCAAGGATTAACAGAAAGTAAGAAAGATAAAAATCTAAAAGTTTAAATGCTTTGAAATACATCATTTAATTTCAATAGACATCTCTTATTACCGTCCTCCTATTTTCTGTACTAGTTGCATGATTTAGATGTTTTATTTTCATTTGTAGATTTAAATTTGTATTTTAACAAGTAGATAATTATTTTTTGAAGTGTTCCTCATTTTCCTTTAACTGTTATTCAGATATAATCAAAAGAGTGATATCTGGGCTCTTGGCTGTGTATTGTATGAATTGGCAAGTTTAAAAGAGCTTTTGAAGCTGGGGTAAGTGTCTAGTTCTCAATATGATCCACACACATTTGGTGTTTGTTGATCTCACATGTTTTCCTTTTCTTTCATTTCTTAAATCCTTAGATAAAAACAAAAGTATGTAGTTTTTTTATATTTTAGTGGCGTCAGTGGCTGATTGGTTAGGCTGCTGGACTTGGGGTCATAAGGTCCCGAGTTCGAATCCTGGCAGAGCTAGCCTCAGCATTGTGTTCCTTGGGAAAGACACTTAACACGCATTTCCCCACTTGACCCAGGTGTAACTGGGTACAAGCACTAGTTTAGGAGTAAAGATTTGCACCAGACTAGCGTCCTGTCCAGGTGATTATAACAACCTGTTCCTGCTTCGTGCTATAGAAACTGGGATAAGCTCTGGCTCTATGTGCCATAATGGCCCTCTAGGAACTTTGCTTTTACTTTTTATGTCATTTGTTAACATGTCTTTCTATTTTCAGAACCTGCCAGCTCTGATTTTGAAAATCATGCGAGGCACGTGTTCTCCAATCTCTCCACATTACAGTCCTCAACTTCAGGCCCTGATTCTCAGCATGCTGCACTTGGACCCGGCCAAGCGGCCAACCATCAATCAAATCATGGCTCAACCAATTATTATTAACACGCTAATGAATCTCCACACAGACATGGGACGTGTGCCGTGTGCAAGGTAATGATCACTTTGTGTCTGTTAATTCTTTCTTTCTTTATTTATTTCTTTATCAGTTCCCATTCTACCTTTCAGTGTATGGGTTCTTTCTCCAGGATGCCCTGTCCTGGCATTTTCTGTTTGCTTCCAAAAAGTTAAATTTTTATGCTTCAATGCCTCTTTTATATCTTCTTTCCACTTTCTCTGAGGTTTGTCTTTTGATCTTTTACCTTGGGCTTTAGCACTGTATACTGATTTAGCTATTCTATTGTCATTCATTCTGTTTACATGCCTAAACCATCTCAGTTGATTCATTTCTATCTTAGTTTTTATGCCATCTGCTTTGGTTTGATCTCTTAATCTTGTGTTTCTGATTTTGTCTCTTTTAGTTTTCCTACTACTCTTCTTAGATATTTCATTTCAGCTGCCTGTACTCTACTGTATTCTCTACTGTCTAAGGTCCAGGTTTCGCTGCCATAGAGGAGAGTAGGACAATAAACTGTATTGTATACTGCCATTTTGGTTTTTGTTGACAATTCTTGTTTACCTACAAATGCCTTTCCTAGATGGTTATATATTGCATTTGCCTTTTGGATTCTCTGGCTGATTTCTTCTCTTACTTTCCCCTCTGAGTTAATCATTACTCCTAGGTAATTGTAGCTGTGAACTTGTTCTAAATTCTCCCTGCCCAATTAAAGATTTTGTGTTTTAACATCCCTAGTTACTAGCATTGTTTTGGTTTTCTTTGCATTTATTCTCATTCCTCTTTTATTTAGTTCATTGTTCATAATGTTGATATTCGACTGAAGGTCACTTTCTGATGTTCCAAACAGAACTAAATCGGCAAATGAAAGCATTGATACATTTACTGGTTTGAACTTCCACATACCTACATTCATTTTCTTCATTTTTGAGGATGCCTCTGCGACTGAATCCATAAATGTGATAAGCAAAAGAGGACTTAGGATACAACCCTGTCTTATTCCTATATCTACATCAAATTCTGCAGATATGTTTCTAGCTATTCTCACTGCCTATGTTGGTCTATTTTAAAAACTTTTAATGGCTTCTATTAAATTTTGCTCTGCATTGTGTTGTTTTGAGGAATGCCATAGTTTGTCCCTCCTCACAGTGACAAATGCCTTTTCTAAGTCAATAAAACACAGATGCAAGTCAATGTTTCTCTCAGGGAATTTTTTTCTATTATTTGTCTAATTGTAAATATGTGGTCTTGTACACTTCTTCCTGGTCTAAATCCACTCTGGTGTTCTTCAATCTCATCCTCTACATTTTTCCTTAGTCTCATTTCCAGTATCCAGGCATACACTTTTTCTGGTACACTAAGTAGTGATATCCCTCTATAGTTTAAGCATTCCATAGTTGATCCTTATTTATGTATTAGTACTACCATTCCCTTTTTTGGAGTCGTCCAGGACTTCTATGCTTGTTGGCATATTGCTTAGTAGTTTGTCTGTTTCTCTCCCTTGGTTTTTAATAATTTCTGGATAAACTTGATCTGCTCCTAGGGCTTCTCCTTATTTCACTTTTCTTATACCGGGTAGCTGTCTGGATTTCTCCCATTGATATATCTACATCTTCAGCTGTCTCCTCTGAATTACTTGTTACTCTTACCATTTTATCTTTACTCCTTGTTTTATATGTTCTGGAGGGATTATGTAATTGTTGAAAATACTTTCTCCATTTTTACATGATTTCGCTGTCTTCTTTCATTATTTTTCCTTTGACATTCTTAATTTGTCGTATTGGGCATGCTTTGGTCTTTCTCATGCTCTTCATTGCCTCCCAGAACAGCATTTGATTTCCTTGATAGCTTTCTTGAAATCTTTGTCCAAACTCTTCTCTTTGTTCCTGTTTTGCTTTCCTCTTCCTCTTTGGCAATAGTTTTTTTACTCACGTAATCTATCCTATCCTCTGGTCTCTTTGTTTGCAAATACTTCTTCCAGGCATCCTTCTTTTCTTTGATCTTAGTCTTGACATTTTCATTCCACCATGCTGTTCTTTTCCGATCTCCTTTAATTTGTTTCCTACTGCAGACTTCTTCAATACAACTGAGGAGTGTTTCTTTATACATTTGCCACTTTTCTTCTATTGTGCTATCATTCAGATCCATCTGCCTTTCACTGATAAATCTTTCTATCCCAGATTGGTATATCTGTTTCAGTATTGGTTTATTTAATTCCTCTATTTTGAGTTTAGTAGCTTTCTTCTCTTTCCTTTGCTGTTTGTTTTCTTCAGTCAGTAATCTCATTTTGGCAATCATTAGATGATAATCACTAAATATTTCTGCTCCTCTGTTTACTCTGTATCCAATGTACTGTAAAAAAGGGAGCTGCTATTATGTAGTCTATCATTAACTTTTCACACCTGTCTTCATTTGCTTTTGTATATTTGTGGATATCTTTATGAGGAAAAAAGGTGTTTGCTATCTTCATGTTATTCTTTAGACAAAATCTATTAGTCTCTCCATTTGGAGAAGTTGTTGTCTTTCCTTCTATACTTATTACTCCTCCTGATGGTTTTATATTGTTGCCAACTCTAGCGTTTAAATCTCCTAAAACCATCAGTTCCTGTTTGTGTTTAAGAATCTCTGCAGCTACTTGTAAATTGTTTTCGAAGATATCTTTTTCTTCTTTAGTGGCGTCTTCATTTGGTCCATAAGCTAATAATAATTTAATTTCTCTTCCTTTTGGTTTAATATTTACCTCTAATAGCCATGGGCTTATAAATTTCCAACTTTCTAGTAGTTTTTCATGCCTTTTATGCACTAGGAAGTCTACTCCTGCCCTAGCTCTATCTTTGATATCTACTCCTGAAAAGATTAAAATATGATACAGTCCTACATTTTCTATTCCTTGTCCTTTTTTCTTTGTTTCTGTAGTGGCCAAAATGTCTACTTTTAATTTGTCCATTTCTTCAACTAATTCTAACTCTTTTCCATTTATAGCCCTAACTTTCCATGTTCCAAAAATCATAGTCCGATAAATTATATTTGTTTTGAAAATCGACATTTCATCACAGGTTTAATATAGAAAGACCTTTTTTCCCCCTATCTTATGGCTTTTTAAGATTTTTTTATCAACTACCGGTACATACAAATGTGTGCTCTGTATACAAATTTATTGATATGTTTAAGATTCAATTAAACACAATATCTTTGAAGTAATACTACAAGTTAAATTACTGGAATTAAGTCTTTTTCCTAATCGTCTAAAACCATATGAAGTCAAATCATTTTCCATGTATTGTTGGTATGTGGTTTTTTGAAAAAATTAGTTAAAATAATGAAGTTTTATTTACATCTCCTAGCTATATTATTTTAATTCTAAGCTTATGTTCTTTACTGACGTAATTTTACATTTCAATGTTTTTCATTGTCATATTTTTGTTTACTGTGATAAATAATTTTGTCCCCATTTCTCTCACGATCCTTATATTTGTAATTTCCGACTGTGCGTTGTGTAAAACAAAAATGGTAGTAGAAAACGGTGCGAAGATTTCTCTCTCCCTTTTGATTTCAACTTATTCTCATATATGATCTTAAAAAAGAGTAAACAGACCACTTTCAAGCATGCAAGGGACCGGCAGAGGACGCGTGTCTTTTAGAGGAAACACCACTTCCAGAGGTATTTGCTGCTGATGTGTAATTTTATTAATTAACTATAGAACAATTTTTATTTTTGGACGTTTTAGTTGTAGCAATAGATTCCCTTTTTTTTTGTGTCTTTGATTTAGGGTTTCAATGCTGTAAAATAAAAGATACAAACAGTAATGAATCAATCTATCACATAATATACTCTGTACCATTAATGGTGAGCGTCAGGGGAAAAGGAGGGGTGTACTCAATATAGATCAGTTTCTTTGAATGTGAAACCATGGTAAGTTTTCTAGTTTACAAGTGTCAGTAGATCACTATGTGTTCTTTGTTCTTGTTCCCATCCTTTTTGTTTATGCCGAGTCAAAAAAGGCTTTGTTGAAACTGGCCAGCTGTATGCTAGGAGTACTTCTCTTGTTCAATGACAGCTATAGATCTATGTATATGATGTTTGAGTTAGTGGTTTCAGTGTTTAAATTCCTATGTCACATTGACACTTTTAAGACATGTATGATACATGTACATTCGTTACAGATGGTCTGCCTGTAAAACCTCAACCTCTGAGCAGTGTCTACTGTTGGGGAGGTGGCATGAATGTGCCCACCAAGCTCCCTTTACCAAACAATGAAATCCAGGTGGTCCAGGTATCCGCTGGACGTACGCAAAAAGCTGCCGTGACAAAAAGTGGGAGACAATTTGTATGGGAGGTATGTATTTCATTTTAGTGTGTATGTGTCTTGGGGAAGGGATGGGGCATGGCTGCCTAAAGAAAACTTGTTTCCCTTATCACAATCACTTTAAGCAATGAAGCAGAGTCGTGTGAACTGTTTTTAATATCTTAATCTTAAGGCTAGAGAGAGTAATGCAATGAGTTGGCTTCATGCTGGGATTTGAGGCCTTGTAGCAAAAGTAACATTGGTTTCAAACCAACGGCTGGCCAAGGCGTTCTTTTTACAATATTGTACGCTTAGGAAAGTCACTTTGCTATGCTTTCCTCACTTCACTCAGGTGTGAATGAGCAGCCAGTTATAGGTAAAGAAAGATCTTGTCAGAGCATTACTGCAAAGCACCTAACAGGCTGCTGTACTGTATGCTCCCTTGGGAGTTGAGTAAAAGTCTATAGGGCCAGAGCTTATCCCGGTTTCTATAGCGTGAAGTGGAACAGGTGATAATAATCACCTCCTGGATAGGACGTTAGTCTGGCGCAGGTTTTTACTCCCAAGCTAGTGCTTGGACCCATTTTGCACCTGGGTTGAGTGGGAAAACTTCATGTTAAGTGTCTTTCCCAAGGAACACAACCTTGTGCCTGGCATTGCCAGATTCGACCCCAGAACCTCATGATCTCGAGTCCATCTATATCATCTTTATATTATGGTGAACAGTTCTCATCTTTGATTTTGATTTTTCAGCCGCT
Source organism: Doris montereyensis (assembly GCA_037039925.1). NCBI lineage: Eukaryota > Metazoa > Mollusca > Gastropoda > Nudibranchia > Dorididae > Doris > Doris montereyensis. The sequence continues at coordinate 251,592 of JAXRKP010000459.1, forward strand.
TTTGGTGAGACAAATAAGGGTAAGCTCTGACATACACGTATTTCATTGAAGCGTATAATTAAGGACCAGTTTTGTTGCAAGCCAAGGGGATGGTAGAATGCTTATTTAGATATTTACAACATCTAGTAATGGAGTTAATTTAGAGAAATGATTTGTGTCTGAATCACACTGAAAACAATGAGAAATAACAGTATTACGTTTTCATGTCTAGTGTCAAGGAGTCGGTACTGAGAGTTTGATTCCGGGAGCGGTAGAAGGAGGTGCCCCAGTCTTCATTCCCCGCTACCTTGAAGGCCAAACTGCTGTGACCATTCAACATGTTGCATGTGGCGATTTGTTTACTGCTTGTCTCACAGGTAGGTTTGGCAAGAAATGACTAAGTCAGAGCTCTAGCTAGCTTTTAACTCCATGGGTGCATAAAGATACTACTTTTACCATGTAAAATTGTTTACTCATGGAAGTCTAAAGTATTGATAGTCAAACTGCTGAGCAGAGCTTAAGACTGTTGGTATTAAAGATGTTATTGCTGGAGCTATACCTAAGTTCCTATTACACAAAATTTTTCCTTCTTTTTTTCCTTTTCTTTTTTGTTGTCACAAGAGAAGGAAAACAAATAAACTATTCTTTAAACTGCATAAGGTTCATCATAGTTCAAAATGACATTGCAAATACTCTTTAGACTACATAAGATTGATCATAGTTTAGAATGACATTGCAAATATTCTGTAGACTGCATAAGATTGATTATAGTTTAAAAATGACATTGTAAATACTCTTTAGACTACATAAGATTGATCATAGTTTAGAATGACATTGCAAATACTCTTTAGATTACATAAGGTCGATCCTAGTTTGGAATTGCACGGCAGTCCTGAAAGCTTAAAGGGACTAGTCACCTTAATTCAGACTGTTCTTCAATTTTGTGCATAGCAATTAGTTCAATCTAAGCTTTTATATAAGAGAAATTATGAACAGAACAAAATATATCAGAGATACTGGTCTTGATAAGATCAATTTGTCTTTATCTAATGCAAAATTCCAATTCACATATCCATATAGGCGAAATATGACAATAAGTGACAACTCCACTAATAAAGACAGAACAAACACGTGACGTTTCGGGTATAACCCTTCGTCAGACAACAAACGAGAAATATCTAGAATCTAGATCTAAGTACTACCTCAGGCATCACACAATGTGATGTCAGAAGAAAAAAACAGAAAGAAGGAAGAAAGAAAGAAAAAGACAGTGATGATAAGAAACGTAGTAGAGGGGGATGTGAAGAATGAGTGAGAACGGAAGGTTCAGATCTAGAATGAAATAAAAAATATGAAAATAAGTAAGTAATAAAAGGAGAGAAGGAGATAGAGAGAAGGAGAGAAACAGAGAGACAGAGAGAAAAAAAGAAGAAAGAAGAAATGATAGAGAATGAATGAAAGGAAGTATCAATCAAGGCAAAAATTTACACTGAATGTGCGAAGTCTATACAAATTACAAATTTATCGATGCAATAAGGGAACAGAGTAAACAACTTATCTGAAATTTCAAAAAATGCCAGTTAGCACTAGCTGATGCTTTCCAAGTTATCGAAGTCTTAAGTATTTACTCCTTTGTCCTTTACTCCTTTTATTCATTCTCTATCATTTCTTTTTTCTTCCTTTTTCTCTCCTCTCTATCTCCTTCTCACCTTTTATTATTTTCTTATTTTCATATTTTTATTTCATTCTAGATCTGAACATTCCGTTCTCGCTCATTCTTCACACCCCCTCTACTACGGTTCTTATCATCACTGTCTTTTTTTTTTCTTTCTTCCTCCTTTCTGTTTTTCTTCTGACATCATATTGTGTGATGCTTGAGGTAGTACTTAGATCTAGATTCTAGATATTTCTCGTTTGTTATCTGACGAAGGGTTATACTCGAAACATCACTTGTTTGTTCTGTCTTTATTAGTGGAGTTGTCACTTATTGTCATATTTCGCCTTTGACTTCACTCCACTGTGGCTCCTTTGTTTTATATCCATATAGATCTATCTGTCAAGAGAAGAATTAAGTAATTTATTGGCAAACAATTTTGAAGGCAGGTCACTTACTCTTACGGACAGTGTGTACATTGTTCATCTATTGGATTCTTTTAAATTACATACCTTCATCCACCACTAATGTAGACCCCCCTCTATTTCTTTTGTCTCTTATAGATAGAGGTATACTCATGACCTTTGGGTGTGGTATTAATGGTTGCCTAGGTCATGGAAACTGCAATGATGTGACACAGGTAATGTGGACGTTTCTTCAACAATTTCTGAAATAGATTGTTGATGCTTAGATCATATTGCATTATATGGCATTTAGTCATGTTAAGAAACAAAACGGGACTGGTTGAAATACTAGCTTTGAGGGCGAGATACTAACAACACATCGAGAGCATGTGATCAATTATAGCATATGGGAAAACAAAAAGACATGAATAAGTGTATTTTGCTAATAGAGGAAAATAGAAAAAGTTTCTGTTTCATTTTGGATTTTTTAATGCCTCATCTGGTGTGAACAGGTTGATGAAATATTCAGAATATATTTTCCTTTGAGAGACTGGTGGGCTTGTATCCTAATGAGAGTCATATTCCTATTTTACTTTTTGCTTCATAGCATAATAACTCTCCAAAACAGGTGTAAATTAATTGACAGGCGAAAAGCTTTACTCTTCATTTTGAATTTTTTTAAGGCTAAGATCGTTGAGGCACTCCTGGGATACGAAGTCATTCAAGTTTCTTGTGGTGCATCCCATGTACTGGCGGTCACAAACGAACATGAAGTCTTTGCCTGGGGACGAGGAGATAATGGTGAGCATAGATAATAGATAGAATGTGTGATACAACGTAGTATTATTAACCTGACACTACAACTCAGCAGGCTATATCATTACATCAAGGCTACTGAAGACAAAAGCAGCATCGGTGGCTGAGTGATTAGGATGCTGGACTAGGGATCATGAGGTCCCAGATTTAAATCTAGCAAAGCTAGGTCCAATATTGTGTTCTTTTGGGAAAAAACACTTAACAAGCATTTTCCCCATCCTGCTCAGGTGCAAATAGGTACAAGCACTAGCTTGGGAAGTAAAAACCTGCGCCAGACTAGCATCCTGACTAGGAGGTGATTATTATCACCTGTTCCGCTTCAGACTATAGAAGCTGATAAGCTCCTGCTCTATGGGCCATAGCAGTAGCAGCTTTGAAGGAACTTTACTGGAGACGGCCACAAATGACTTTGATCATGACAATGACTATACTGATAATATACTGATATGAAGGCGTCATAGTGAAACAATAGTGTTGTGAGTTTGTAATCATGATGACACTGGTTCAAAACCCTTCATTGGTCCAGGTGGTTTTTCACGATTTTGTACTCTCAAGAAAGGTACTTCAGTCTGCTCTCCTCCTCAATTCAGCTGTGAATCAGGACCCAGCTATGGGTAGAGAAAGATCTTGTCAGTATGTTAGTACAAAAAAAAATTGGATATGCATTAATGTAAGAACTTGAATGAGAGGTGTTGAAAAATTTGGACATGTGCTAATGTAAGTAATTGAATGGAGTGGTTGAAAATTTTGGACTTATACTAATGTGAAGTACTTAAATGAGAGGTGTTGAAAAACTTGGACTTATACTAATGTAAGAAATACTTGAATGAGAGGTGTTGAAAAACTTGGACTTATACTAATATAAATACTTGAATGAGAGGTGTTAAAAAATTTGGACTTATACTAATGTAAGAAGTACTTGACTTATACTAATGTAAAAATGAGAGGTGTTGAAAAACTTGGACTTATACTAATGTAAGTACTTGAATGAGAGGTGTTGAAAAATTTGGACTTATACTAATGTAAGTACTTAAATGAGAGGTGTTGAAAAATTTGGACTTATACTAATGTAAGAAGTACTTGAATGAGAGGTGTTGAAAAATTTGGACTAATGTAGGAAATACTTGAATAAGGTGTTGAAAAACTTGGACTTATACTAATGTAAAAGTACTTAAATGAGAGGGTTAAAAAATTTGGACTTATACTAATGTAAGAACTTGAATAGAGGGGTTGAAAAATTCTGACTTATACTAATGTAAGAACTTGAATGAGAGGGGTTGAAAATATGGACATGTAATAATGTAAGAACTTGAATGAGAGGGGTTGAAAAAATTTGGATATGTATTAATGTAAGTACTTGAATGAGAGGTGTTGAAAAATTTGGACACATACTAATGTAAGTACTTGAATGAGAGGTGTTGAAAATTTTGGAATTGTACTAATGTAAGAACTTAAATGAAAGAGGTTGAAAAATTTGGATACATACTAATGTAAGAACTTGAATGAGAGGTGTTGAAAATTTGGACTTGTATTAATATAAGAACTTGAATGAAAGGGGTTAAAAATTTGGGGTGGAAAAGGAAAAAATTTGGACTTGTACTAATCAAACGTTAAGAACTTGAATGAAACAGGGTTGAAAATTTGAACTTCAGCTTAACAGGTGGGAAAGGAAAAAGATATACTTTTATATACGTTATTTAAAGGAAACAAACAGGACTTGAAAATTATGTCTGAAAGATGTTTTCATTTTTACCAGCATGTTGATTTATCTTACATTCTCACAACATTTTTTTCAGCACTGACCTATGATTTAACCATGTGGAGCCAAAAATTATCTTAAAGGGATTATTTTTTCCAATGGGACAGTATGGTAGACATCATCTTGTTTTTTTCCACTGCTGTGACCAAATTGAAAAGGTAGGTTAAATTTAAATGTCTAAGATCATATTACATAATTTCAGACAATAAATTTACAGGGGCATTTTATTTGGGAGCAATTGTTTACTGTTTACATCCCCAAAGCCTGTCTTTGTTCTGAAAACAACCACCCGTGTTCAGTGCATTGTGGGATGGATCGTAAACGTTATTTACAATAAATTTCAAAACTCTTTACTGTGTTCAGGAGCAATAGGTCATTATGAGAATGAAACCCAAGTCATTTTTTTTAATTGGTCAGTATCAGAATGAAACCCAATTTATATTTTTAATAGGTCAATAAGAATGAAACCCAAGTCATATTTTTTAAATTGATCAGTATGAGAATGAAACCCAATTCAAATCAACAGATCAGTATGAGAATGCAACCCAGGCAAAAGGATAACAAAACAACCCATTTCATATTCTCACTATAATAAATTTGAACTGAAACCGTATTCTTATTTTCATATAGATCAGTATGAGAATGAACAATTTATAGAAACATATTGACCAGATATTATAGAATGAAACTGAATTCATATTTTCAATAAGTAGTAAAGAATATTTAATTCAAATTTTCTAAACCCAGATCATATGGAATTCAATTCATATTTTCAATAGGAGGTTTGAGCAGTGAAAACCAATTTATTCTCAACAGAAAATTGTGCCAACACTGAAACCCAATTAACATGGACTAAAATATCTATGAGCAATTCAACCTTCATATTTTCACATAGAACCATCTGTTAGCGTTGGAATTCTTCTTGAGAAGCTGACATGGCCAAACAACACACCCCAAATTTTGTATTGGTAAAGATAAGAATGATTTTAGCCAAGTTAGACCAAATCCTTTTAAAAGGCATCTGATTAGAAATGAGAATTTTCAACCTGAAACAAGTAACTCTTCCAACTCATCATATGGGAAAACATATGTTGATATCAGACAACAAATCCTCAACCTTGCAGGACATAAATGAAAAATGTGGAGGAAACTAAACAGCGCATTTTTTCAAATTAAATAAAGAAAGTTGCTCATCTCGATCAATTTTCCTGACCAAAGGAACATCAATTTATAAGGTATGGATAACTTACAGATCAGTCAAAGAGAGTAAAACATGTAATTGAAAATAAATTCCATATTCCATCATATTTGTTGACCCCAAGAAAACATCAGCGGCCAAAAACCGTGGATAACTAAAAAAGATCTCCACTGAGTTTTGATAAGACAAAACTATGAGAGATGAACCACAACAATCAATGCTCCTGGCAATAAATATCGAAAAATCAGAACAATAATTCATGCAGACACCTCAAATACATTTAACCAACACATTGAAATTGGATGTAGGATAACTAAAAACCAAAACCAAAAGCTTTGGTCTTACATCATATCAATGCTGCAACATATCACAACAAATCAAGGACTGGCACAAAACATACTCCAAAAACAAGCAAAATAATTCTAAATCAATAATTTTATTCAAATACTTAAACCCACTCCGTTTACGAAATTTCTGAAATGAATGGAATTAGTAATCCAAAAGATACCTGGTCAAAACAACGTAACTCACATTACGTTCACAGGAAGATGACATCCTTTAGGCAATCCTCAATGTGTTCATTTAAACTGAGTGTCACTCCATATCTTTGCACAATATGCTCCAAGATCAATCAATTGGGTTCAGAAGGTGAGGGTAAACCATCACAGCTGAAATGAAATTTCTGAAATCAAACAAATTAGTATCACTGTACCAGGGTTATAAAACAACTTCAAATTACATGGATTGTTGCTGTTGATAATGAACCACCAGTAAAATCCTTAAATAAACCAGATTCTGAATACCATTCCTGTGAAACACAATTATATCAACACTAGATTGATTGCTAAATCAAGATGACAAAAAATTTTTTGTTTATAACTCATAAGGAAGGCTTTCTCACTGGTACCCCAACAATTGATCATCCTAACTCATTACTGTGTTTGTTACTGTGTAAGTAAATCCCATAATTACATCGATAATGTCTCCAAAAACTCAACAGCTCTGTAGACTACCAATTATGGCTCCCGTTATACCAAAGTTGTATTTTTCAAGAACTTCTTGTCGATTAACTCAATAGATGACAAAAAACAGGTTGACCTCTTTGGATACATAAATTAATGTCCCCTGATACCAATCTTAAACTGTTTGTCTCAAAAACTCATTGTTGCTGTTTCTGGGAGTGTCCGATAAACCTCATTGTTACTGTGATCCAACAAGCTCCTTGAAAAATGTCTTCTTGTCGAAAGTTGGCTATTTCCATCCATCTGTAATGAAGTTTGTCTCAAATACACTCATTGCCTGTGTCATACTGGGATTCTTCCTCATGAACAAGCACTGCTGGTAACAGTTCAAAGTCATTACACTCATATCTGTTTGTTCTCAATCAGTTACACTTTGGGAATATAAATGAAATCACACTCAAATTACAAATTGATCTTAAACTGCTTACAACCTTGTCTTTGCTTAATTATTAATCAAAGGTCATACACAACACTTGTTAGTTTGTCAACCTTTCTCAGGCCATGCTGATGAAAAATGTGCTATAGGTATCCACGCCACTTTACCAAATGTGACCAGTTTGAAAAGGTACGCCAGAACGGTAGCCAGTTGTAAAATGCTGTTTGTCATGAACAAGACATCGTTTTCAAGCATAATACCATATCAACTCTCAACACCAAACGGCCATTGCATCATAAATATTCAAAAGCAAATAAACACATTTATCCATCAACCTGAAAATCCCAGTTTTCATTTTTCTCAGGCAACAAGAATATACTGCTCAACAAGAAATCGCTCCAGCAAAAATTGGATGACCCCAAGGACCAACATTTACAGCTTTTTCCCTCCATCTGCGAGTGGAATTTTAGAAAGATCTGTTGACTCAAGAGAGACTTTGAAATGAACTGTGAAGTGTAATTATAGACACATTCATGGGCAATAACTCAGCCGTATCAATCTGATTCTGATTCTGCAATTGTACATTATACGTAATCAACAAGAAATCCGCACTGTGCTATGATTTAACCATACCCGGACCAACATTTACAAAAAATTGCTCTTTAAAGGGAAATGTTAAATCAAGGTAACATCACCTGTGTTCTTTATTCCACGCTGTAGGTTACATTTACTGTCTAACCAGATTACACATTTTAGACAATAAAGGTGGGCGCCTTGGCAGCTATCAATTCTGATTCTGACATGAAAAAGCCTGTCTTTGTTCCTGAAAACAACCACCCATGCCGCATTGTGGGATGACTGTTTTAAACTGGAGCCACTCTTTGCTGTGTTCAGGGATTATACCCTTGTATGAGAATGAAACTCGTAAGTCATTTCTTTATTGTTGTCAGGTTATCATTTAATGCAGATTACATTTTTAATAGGTCAGATAAGAATGAAACCCAAGTCATATTTTTTTGACTCTATGAGAATGAAACCCAATTCATGTTTTCACATGATCAAACAACCACCCGTGTTCATAGATCAATTGTGAATGCAACCCATTTCATATTCTCACTCTGGAGTATGACAATGAAACCCAATTCATATTTTCATATAGATCAGTATGAGAATGAAACTCAATCATAGAATTGATCAGTATCAGAATGAACTGAATTCATATTTTCAATAGGTCAGTATGAGAATGCAACCCAATTCATATTTTCACATAGATCAGTATGGAATTCAATTCATATTTTCAATCAGTATGAGAATGCTACCAAGTGAGATCAAATGAAAACCCATTTCATATTTTCACATAGATCAGTATGAGAATGAAACCCAATTCATATTTTCATATAGATCACTATGAGTTCAACCCAATTCCATGTTGATTATTGTTTACAATAATCATGTAAAATGTTTTACATATTTTCACATTTGAAGAGTAAATTCATATTTTCAATTATCTGGATATGCCTAATGCAATGATCATATTTTCAATGTGTTCATTTATACTGAAATTCAACATGATCAAATTTTTTCATCATTTTGTTCTCTATTGACAGTTTCTCTGCAAAATGACATGATGTAAAAGCTAGGACAAGCACTTTCGGGTATTCCAATCTTGCACTGGCACAATTTTTGGTGACAATGTGGAACTTCACTGGGGGTGCTATTTTTTCCCCTGTGAAGGATGCAAAGACGATCAGTTGCTCTGGGGACATCACATTCTGCTGTGCTTATAGGTGATGCTCAGTGTGATTTATTTAATGAGTGACAGCCTTTCAGGTCAAATAAACTTGCACTGGACACAATTCAATGTGACAATTTTTCAACTGAGTGGCTGTGAAGTCAGCTCCCTTTATCATGACAATAGTTGTTGATACAGCATTCTGCTGTGCAATCTTATCAAGAGCTGATTTATTTCCTTGGTCAGTTTTTATCTCCACTGAGTTTCAAAGACTTAGCTTTTCATTCATTCTCTAAGATAATGCTCCTTTGCAATTGTACGTAATGTGTGATGCAATTTTTGTGATCAGTTATCAATTATGGTTCCAACTGTCCACCATCCTCATCTTGATCTCACTCTTTCTGGTAGGCAATTTTACGTGAACTCATTACATGTTGCAAGGGATCTTTAACGTGTGTGCAGTGTTGTGAGCACCCAATTAAGGTCCATCTCAGTGTTTCTGGTGGATCCACCTACCTGGACCAGGGGGTAAATCTTGCTAAAAAAAAATCAAGGGATCTTTTTCACTCATTGTTGCTGTGTCTGTTCCAGATGGGAGCTTGCCGTGCCTATGAATTACCAAGTGAGATGGGTTGTGTACTCTTGTCTCAAGTTGTATTCCATGTGATTGTTGCTACACATCACACGACGTTCACATGCTCGGCTTTAAGCCCCAGTTACTGAACTGTCTTCTTGTTCTCCATGGAATTACACATCATTGTTGTTGTGTCAGCTGGGGTAAGCCGCTGGGAACCGCAAACCTTTGATCTCTTGTCCAGCCTTCAGGACCTGTCGCCTTGTCTGGTCATCCCGTACACTCATTGTCTCACAATTGTTATGCTTGCTGGTGGCGACATCTTTACAGTTGCTGTGTCTGCTGGTAAGCCCAATTACAATTCCAAATTACACTCATTGTTGCTGTGTCTGCTGGTAAGCCCCAATTACAACTGACTTTTTGTCTCAAATTACACTCATTGTTGCTGTGTCTGCTCTTAAGCCCCAGTTACAACTGTCTTCTTGTCTCAAATTACACTCATTGTTGCTGTGTCTGCTGGTAAGTAAGTTACAACTGTCTTGTCTCAAATTACACTCATTGTTACTGTGTCTGCTGGTAACTAATTACAAATTACACTCATTGTTGCTGTGTGTCTGCTGGTAAACCCCAGTCCCCAATTACAACTGTCTTCTTGTCTCAAATTACACTTTATTGCTGTGTCTGCTGGTAAGCCCCAATTACAACTGTCTTCTTGTCTCAAATTACACTCATTGTTGCTGTGTCTGCTGGTAAGCCCCTACAACTGTCTTTTTGTCTCAAATTACACTCATTGTTGCTGTGTCTGCTTTTAAGCCCCATACAACTGTCTTCTTGTCTCAAATTACACTCATTGTTGCTGTGTCTGCTCTTAACCCCAATTAAACTGTCTTCTTGTCTCAAATTACACTCATTGTTACTGTGTCTGCTGCATTGTTACTGTGTCTGCTGGGTCTCAAATTACACTCTTCTTGTTGTTACACTCATTGGTCTGCTGCTGTTACTGTGTCTGCTGGTAAGCCCAGTACAACTGTCTTCTTGTCTCATGACTTTGATGAAGAATTACACGAACTCATTGTTCTTATAGCCCCAGTTACATGCTGTCTTCTTGTCTCAAATTACACTCATTGTTGCTGTGTTTAATAATGCCCCAATTACAACTGTCGTCTTGTCTCAAATTACACTCATTGTTACTGTGTCTGCTGCATTGTTACTGATCTGCTGGTAATCCCCAATTACAACTGTCTTCTTGTCTCAAATTACACTCATTGTTGCTGTGTTTGTGCTGGTAAACCCCAATTACAATTGTCTTGTGCTGTTTGACTAATTACACTCTTTGATTTTATTGCTGTGTCCATTACAACTGTCTTTTTTGTCTCAATAATTACACTCATTGATTTTTACACTCATTGATTTTAATACTTGTTATTTTTCATCACATGAGTGCTCAAAAAATGCTATGATACTCTAAATGTGTTTGGGATTTTTACCTTTCTCACATGCTGATGAAGAATTATAATGCTTATACGAGTTTCATGCTGTTTGTGCTGTTTTAATAATGTAGTAGTTTGTCATTGCTGTTTTTAATAATGTGGTAGTTTGCCATTGTTGTTTGTGCTGTTTCAATAATATGGTAGTTTGTCATGGCTGTTTGTGCTGTTTTAATAATATGATAGTTTGCCATTCCTGTTTGTGCTGTTTTAATAATGTGGTAGTTTGTCATTGCTGTTTGTGCTGTTTTAATAATGTGGTAGTTTGTCATTGCCGTTTGTGCTGTTTTAATAATGTGGTAGTTTGCAATTGCTGTTTTTAATAATGTGGTAGTTTGCCATTGCTGTTTCTGCTGTTTTAATAATGTGGTAGTTTGCCATTGCTGTTTGTGCTGTTTTAATAATGTGATAGGTTGCCATTGCTGTTTGTGCTGTTTTTAATTTCAGTCTGAATAGATTAGCTACCCACTCTGCTGCTGGGTTCACAGGACCCGAAAAAAAAACTTGCCGGAATGGGGTTTGTACTCAAAACCTTCCAGTAAGATGCTCTCCATTGTCATTCGGGGACTTGGTGGTCTCGGGAGGCAAGGCGTCAGTCTCTCAACAAAACTTTGTGGGATGCACCCAACAGGTTGAAGATTTTCTCGAGTTGCTTTGAGTCAAACCCACTTCCCTAGTCCAGGTAGATGGACCGGCACTTAGTCCCACTGAAGACGGAAGGAGGTCCCATGTGTAGATCACATCTTTCTGTGCACGTTGAAGATCGTTGTTTACAGGGCAATCTGGGCAACATTTAAAAAAATGCTACCAAAAACCTGAGATCACCTTAGTTGTGGATGCAAGTAAATTCGAATTAAATGTTTTGAAATGCAAAAAAATGTAATCATCCATCCAGCAGAACACACAAACATTTACATTTTGAGAACAAGACTAAAAAAAAAAAAGAAAGAATATCTCAGTAACAATAGGACTTTGGTACAATTAGTAGTAGTAATCAATTGTCTTTATATTGCTGCAAGTTCAAACCGGACAAAGTTAAGTGGAAGAAAAAAAATGATTTCCTGAAAGGACTCTTAGAATCAACCCTATTTCTATATTTCAGATAATAAAATATTCACCTGGGGGAAATCTTCCCGAGGTAGACTGGGCAGGTCTGATGAAGACAGCAATATACCCAAGGTGGTAACTCTTCCCAATGACGAGCCCTACACAGTGATATCCGTGTCAAGTAGCCATGGAAGCACACTCATTGCAACTCAACGTATGGCTTTTTCTTTATGTGATATGTGATTAGTTCACATTTTAGTTAATTACAAACGATGAGTCATCATAAAAACTTATAATCTGTTGTTAAATTGGTTGCTTGTAATATGGTAATGCAAATTTTAACACGTCACACGATAATTACGAGACAGACATAGAAAAGAAAAGAGTTCATTTAATGGTTTGCTCCCAACATTCCTTTAAATAATAAATAAGCATGTTTTACAAACCCCTTGGTGTTGACTGAAAGCACAATTTATTATTATCAGCAGTCGCTTTATTATGAAAGACCCCTTCCCTTCACTATTTTGTAATGTTACATTAACACTATGTAACAAATCTTAGTCGCAAAAATAAATTTCATATTACATGTATCTTAATTTTTTAGATGTCACCTCAAGGAAAGCAAAACATCATTAACTTTTGAATATCTTTTCCTGTTTCCTCAGCTCTTCAAATTTCCTCAAGTTCTTTGTGATCTGATGTCGAAAAATTCAGTTGCTACACAATATAGCTGCTAGGGTTAACAGTGGAACTTAAACAAATGTTCTATGATTTGTGAGAAATCATTAACATTCTTACCTTACTTTTCACTCTCTGTTACAGTTATATCCTTATATGCCATTGTGATCTTTCTGTTTTGATACACATGTACATCTGTATGTGTTCTTTAAAAGGCCTGGTCACTTTTTGTGATGAATTCTCTTATTTTAGGGGATAAATTTTGTGGGTGGAAGAAAGACATAATTGTTTACACATTATATTATAGTTCTAACTTGCAGGTGCACCTGTAAACCTGATTGTGTAGAGCCTGCCAAGCTAATGTGCTCATTTGTCTTGTATGTCTACTGAAGGCACATTAGGAGATGAATCATGGTCTTGACCTAAAAATTGCCCGTTCTTTTCATGTTTTACAAGAATTTGTGAAAGTTTTCTGTTATTGTGGCAAACTCTATTGTTCTTACAGCTCATTGATTTTGATACGGTCCAATGTTAAATATTCAACTCTCTCCGTCCAAATTTTACAACTTATGTATTATTTCACTTTTTAGAGCCTATTATTATATTCCTTCACTTTTTAGTGATGATTTTGAATTTTTATATACATGTAGTCTTTGCTTCTCTGTGCGTGTGTGTGTATTTTTAGGAAATATACACTCTAGATTACACCTGCCTGTCCGTCCAGTCTTAACATATTTAAATCATCCTCCGTCTGTCCTTATCTTGAGGTGTCGGTGGCTGAGTGAATAGGCTTCAAACTTGGGATCATAAGATCCCGGGTTCGAATCTAAAAAGTTATGTCTGAAGTTGTGTTCCTTGGGAAAAACACTCAGTGTGCATTTGCCCGCTCGACCCTCATGCAAAGGGGTACAAGTACTAGCTTGGGAGTAAATCCTGCATAGAGACTAGCGTCCTGTCCAAGAAAGGATTATTATCAACTGTTCTAGTTCATGCTACAGAAACTGGGATAAGCTCCGGCTCTATGGGCGTAATGATCTTGAAGGAATTTTACTTTCATTTTAATATAAAATTAATCAAAATCCAATCTACTCATAATATGTAAAATATGCATGAATTCAATTAATAAAGCAACAAGTACGAGATGTTGATTGTATGTTTTATTTGTTTTTGTTTTTTTATTGAGCATCTATGTGACAATATAAATAATTAATGTAAAATACATAATTATTATAATAATTAGAATTAATAGGAATCATGAATGAGGTGTCACTTCTAATTATTTAAAAGCTAATTTAAAAAAGAAAAATTGAATTAAAATAAATAAAAAAGAGACAAACATGAGACAGAGAGAGAGCGTTATATTAATATAACTGATGATGCCAATGATAATATATTACCGATTGTAATGATAATCAAATCAATAATAACCAGTTATTCAGACAACATCAATAGGATGAACAAATCCTGGACATCCTGTTGGTCATTGGTACCAGTACTGTAAGAATGTAAAATGATAACAAAAGTGAAGATAACAAAACAAAGTTTGATTTGATCAGTTTACTCTGTCCACTATTTGAAGTAATCTTAGGGTGAATTAATAGGTTTGTTTCATTGGAATTTGACCTGTTCACCATTTGAAGTAATCTCAGGGTGAATTAATACCTTTGTTTCATTGGAATTTGACCTGTTCACCATTTGAAGTAATCTTAGGGTGAATTAATAGGTTTGTTTCATTAGAATTTGACCTGTTCACCATTTAATAATCTCAAGGTGAATTTATGTTTCATTGGAATTTGACCTGTTCACCATTTCTAGGACATGTTTTCAGGAAGAAGTGAGAGCAGGGGATGTATCTTCATTCAGAAAAAGTCAAGACTATACAAAATGTTAACACACCACCATTACCATCAGTTTCAGAAGTAAAACCATTCATGGGCACATTAACATTGATGACTATTCCACAGTGACTGAACCGTTATGCATTCTGACCAAAAAGAAACAGCCCTGGACATGGGGGATAAGGTCAGAACACGCCTTCAAAAATCTCAAATCAAAATTGACAGAGGCTGAACTCACGGCTTATTTTGATCCAAAAAGAAGACTGACGTAATCGCCGATCTACGTCACCATGTTGTCTGGATGCGATGATCTCAACATGGCCGATAGTTTGCTATGCCAGCAGATCTCTCACAGACAATGAAAGCCGCTACTCACAATTTAAACAGGAAATGCTTGCTGTCGTGTTTGGTGTGGAAAAGTTTCATACATATCTGTTTGGCTTGAAGTTTTCTGTCGTTATTGATCACAAACTAAATAAAAAATCACATAATAAAAACCAGCAAACCCTGCATACCACGCATTGAAAGATGGAAACTAAGGTTAATGCTGTATGAATTCACCCTTAGATATTTACCTGGACGTAATGAGAGTAACACTGCATACTATCTCGGCAGATATTGCTACAACCCACCAGTAAAAGACAACGTCGGATGAGACTGAGAGTTCACCAACTACTGAGCAAGATTCTCTGTCCCATTAGCATTAACTCTAAATGAGCTTAAACAGACAACAGCAATGGATGAAAATGGACACACAGAGTTTTTAAAGTGGAAAACTTGAAACCATTACTGGCTATCCATTTTTTTTTAAACTTGTTGATGCTCACTTGCAATGATCTTTATAGGTTTAACAGAAGGCAGTATAGCAAGGTTTGAATGTATTAGTGTGTTAAGAACTTGTCTTTTGGAACGAGATCTAGAAAGAAAATGCACAGCCACTATTCAAATTTTAAACAGAAAATTTGAGATTTTGATGACAACATGTATATTGCAGTATAAAAATTTGGGGTGGGGTTGGGGGAGCGTTTCTTGCATAGGAATTCAGTATGATCTATAATTCACAATTCGACTTTCATCAGTTTAAATATTAAAGACGAATACGGCAGACAATTATAGCAGATGCTCATAACAACAGTGATTAATTTGTTCACTGAAACTCAAAGTGTAAGTATACTCCTAATGGACCATACTTTCATAACAGCTTCATCCACACATGCTTATTTTGCACCATGTCCTTTTAAAGGAAGACAAAAAATAACAAAAACAACAGAGAAGAAGTTTGATGGGAAAATAATCGATGGAAAAAAAGCCATTTTTCCTCATAGACCCTGTGATGTCAATTTTAACCACAAAGCACTGTATATATGTCTTTTCTATCCTCATTACTGTTGTGGTTAAAACCGCATTTGAAAGGAAAAGGTAACAGAAAGAGACACACGCATATCACTCTACACAAAAATAAATAATTATTGTCAATGGTTATAGATATCAGACACTGCATGCTCCAAGGCACCAGAGTGCTCATATTCATTTACTACACATAAAAATGTTTATTAATGATATTGACCTCAAAACAAAGGTGGGGATGGGTACAGCAAGACACACCCAGATATAAACATACACAGAAGCTGATACTACACAAAAAAGTAAAACCATTTTTTTATTGTTAGCATTACAATAATCATAAAATATCACATTTTAAATGAAAGATACTGGGTTCATTATTTTCATTTCAAGCATTTTTTGCATACATCGTGTTTATGTAAATGACTGATATTTTGATTTGATTTGATTTGATTTACCCTCATCCACAACTAAGGTGATCTCGGGATAAATGACCAATGTATACATTATATGATGATGATGATGATGATGATGACAATACCATTATAATACATCTAGTAGGCTAACATCATGAGCTAAAAAACGCTTTTCTCTTTGTTTCAGAAGAAAATGGGCAAAAAAAGGGTATCTAACAAACTTTGAGCATTTCCATGTCTAAATACCTACAGATTAGACTCTATGGAACCCCCAATGCTGAGGGTTTGGGGAAAAAATGGGCAAAAAATGGTATAAAGTTTTGAGCATCTCCATGTCTAAATGTCTAAAAATTAACACTTTGGCTGTGAATAATACGAAGGAGCCACAGTGGAGTGAAGTCAAAGGCGAAATATGACAATAAGTGACAACTCCACTAATAAAGACAGAACAAACATGTGACATTTCGGGTATAACCCTTCGTCAGACAACAAACGAGAAATATCTAGAATCTAGATCTAGATCTAAGCACTACCTCAGGCATCACACAATGTGAGGTCAGAAGAAAAACAGAAATGATGAAGAAAGAAAAAAAGACAGTGACGATAAGAAATGTAAGTAGAAGGGGATGTGAAGAATATGTAGGCGCGAGAATGGAAGGTTCAGCTCTAGAATGAAATAAAAAATATGAAAATAAGTAAGTAATAAAAGGTGAGAAGGAGACAAGGAGAGAGAGAGAGAGAGAGAGAGAGAGAGAGAGAGAGAGAGAGAGAGAGAGAGAGAGAGAGAGAGGAGAAAGAGAGGGAGAGAGAGAGGGAGGGAGAGAGAGAGAGAGAGGGGAGAGAGAAAAAAAAAGGCGGGGAAGAAAGGCAGGGGAAGAAAGGGAGGAGAGGTGTGAGTATGGGAAACAAGAACGAAAAAAAGAGGATAGCTATAAGACTAGATCTATATCTCACTGGATCTAGAAAGAAGCAATGATAGAGAATGAATGAAAGGAAGTATCAATCAAGGCAAAAATTTACACTAAAGGTGCAAAATGTATACTAATTACAAATGTATCGATGCAATAAGGGAACAGAGTAAATGACTTATCTGAAAAGCCAATTAGTACTAGCTGATGCTTTCAAAGCTTCGAAGTCTTAAGTGTTTTCTTTGGCTGCTAAGCTCTTTAAAACCATAGGAAATCCCCATTGCTGAGAGTTTGGGAAGAAAATGGTGAAAAAAGGCTTGAGTTGGGGGTAAAAATGTCTCCATAAATATGCAAGTTAGGTGAGTGATATTTGGAGGATGGCAGGGGTGTTGCATGAGCTTTTATTACCTACAGTTAGATATGCAAATGAAGTCAAGTGAATTTAAATTCTCATGGATTTTCTTATTAATAAGTAAATTTTGCCTGTTTTTAAATATTGCCCTCATTGACATTTTTTAAGGCTTTTTTTAAGACAATGTATTAGATAACCCCATTGAAAAATACATTTTTAATGATATCTATTTTCATATTTTCCATGAATACACATGTTTTATTACTATATACTGAAAACACATAACAATGACAGTTATTTAAGGCATTATCACTATCCCCATGAAAACTGGCTTCACTTGGAATTATGTCCTCCAGAAAAAATCATCTTCTTATGCACTAAAATTTTCATCAAGACCATTTTGAAAAATATCCGTGGTGTCAGATGATTTCATCTTTCTTGTATAAATAATGGCATAAAAATACCTGTAGATCGAGTAATCCGGATATTTCATCATTCAAAAAATTCAAAGCCAACTAAGGGATCTCTAGTCAAGGGAAATCACACTAGAAATCCAACATCGCATCATTAAGTATACCCATCTTTTCTAAGTTGTATTACAATTTCAACATATGTCGTTCATCTCAACCTGAGCTCTATCGGAAGTTTGCAACATAAATCAAAATTAGCAACCAAAGTGTTATTGCAGTTTAAATATTTGTAATAATAGCACCACAAGAAAGCGAAGTGTGCTGTAAATAAGTTGGCGGTGTGCATCTTGTGTTGCACTGGACCCAATGTTATATTTCATCCATATCTTATCAATGACAAACTTTGGGCCTTTGCATAAAACTTTGATAAAAACATGTATATTATCAGTGAAAGTGTCTAAACGCACAAGTCCACGATATACGGGATATGAGATATGTCCTTCAAATAATCAAACTTATGCTTCTTTCATATCTTCATAGATATTGAAGGCCTTGAACCAATAGAAAGGCTTCAGTCACACACATGATCTACACACAGATTTTCATTTTTCTTCCCGTCCTGAAACTGAAACTTTAACCTCGTCAGTCATTAAGTGGACTTACTTATTTAGATCTTTCAAAACGTTCAATTATAAAAGTGTAAGTTTATTTTTAATCAAAACTGATTATTTTTTTCCATTTACTACTTTCTAAAGACATTATTATGTATTTCTTAAATTATAATCGTAAAAGCATAACATAGTGTTTGCAGCCTTAAGCGATGACTCATTACGTTTTTTCTCTTCTTTTTGAAAAATAGAGTGAGATGGACTTGTGTGTTTAGACAGTTTCATCATCGATATTTATCACAGATTAAATTTCATATAGTATAAGAGAATTTTTTAAAATTATTTTGTCAAATGTGCAGCAATGAACAGACTTTTACAAAACCTTGTTTTTTTAAATTCCATCGATTTCTGTCAATCCTGATATTGTCATCATATGCACAAATTCATCAAATAAAGAAACGAAAGTATAAAATTTAGCATAATCAAAGCAAAAGCCATATTTTGTCAATTATAAAAGTCTTTGTAAACTGTTATCACTGTTGATTTTAGAAATCACATTAAATTATTATTTTCAAACGGAATATATTCCAATTACGCAAAAAAGGGAAAAAAAAAAATCAACAAAAATTAACCAGCTGCACTCTTTTCTCCAAACAAGCAAGAAAAGAAAAAAAACAACATATAGAAGCAGTATGTGGCAAATCTAAGCATCTTAACCGTAACCAATTTCTCATAATAATATTTTCATTTCTCTGGTGTTGTTGTGCCTGCTATTGTGGTCCGATGCAAAACTCTCAAACCTACTTCGGCAACAGGTAACTGAGTTTGTGGGGTTGCTTCGTGTCCAACGGCACGATTGTCCGATATAATGAAGTCGCCTTTTTCCCACTAAATTGAGGTATGGTGAAAAAACAGAAAGAACAAAATACAGATTACTTCTTTAAATATTTTGTTTGTTGTTCACAATGTATATGCATAATACATTAACTATTTCTTCCAGTTCATCTATGAAATACCTTCAGCTGCATCTGTATGTGAAACAGTGACTCTCAAATATATACTGTTCACAAAAAGAAACGCAAAACACTTCTGTGACTTAAAATCTTTTCTACGACTTATCGCCCATATTTAAAAAACAAATTTCTGTTTGTGGATAATAAAATGCATTCAGTTTAATTCATTAGAGTGTTTTGTATTTTTATTGCGAGTGTGTTCTTTTCAACTGTTTTTTTACTCTAATTCTGTTCCAGTCAATAAATCCAGGTATAAAGATTTCATTTCCGTGATTTTGTCCTTTGTATAATCAAAACATTGAGATATGATATTATGCGTTTCTTTTTGTGAACAGTATGCATTTAAGTCTGCTCTCATGTAAACCTTGGGAGTTATTATTTTCTATTGAAAATTAGAATGAAATTTTAGTATTCATAATTAAATATCTGTATTATTAGTATCAAGATGTTGATTGGAGTCCTTAGTTAAGCTCTTCTTCATGGCAACAGAATATCTTGATAATGCTTTGCAACCTGTTTTGCATTTCTGCATTTTCTTCATATCTCTAGAATCTAAATCTAATACAATGACATGAAAATCACAATTTCAAAGGAGAAAAGAAGGCATCTTTCTTGTTTGACCACCAAATTTATTTTGACAATTTGTTCAGTGAAATACAGATTAGCAGACTATAATACACTCACTTACAGAGAAAAAAAAATGGACACAGCAAACAACAAACTTTGTAAAACCAATCAGCCCTTACAAAGGTTTGCAAGTTGACAACACAACCAAAGTTTTCCATTCAAGGGAGCAGATATAGTAAGGAACAACTTATGTAAAGCTCATTACTATGAAACCAAACACAAGTGTTTAACTTCAACGAATGTAACTGTTTTTGTGAAATATAATTAGGTAGCTTAGCAACTTCAATTAAATAAATTATTGACAATCTTCATGCCCAACATAATTAATGCGGCTCGTCCAATCGCCAAAGGTAGGATTAAGCCGCAGGACCCACAACTGACCCAGGAGCCAGCTGAGGCCGTAGGGCAACAAAGTCACTGTTCCAAGGGTTCTCTCAAAGCTCCAACAACCCATGTCCCATTATAAAGAAGACAAGTTCATCATACATGTACTTACGTTATGTTTATATATAAGAATCTCATCATCCTTCACAATCTCTTCATGAATCTCCTTCATAATCTCAGATGTCTCCTCGTCTTCTGTGACCCGCTGGCTACTTGCTTCATGGTCCCATATGAAACAACTGGTCATTCCAAGGTGGAAACAAAGAACCTGTGCGATGATGAAGCGAGTGTATCTTTAATTTGTGGTCAAACGTACAGAAGCTGATTTTCAGCAAAAATATAGTCACTTTACAGTTTATTCCTTTTATCTAAGCCTTACTATCAACAGCTTGCAATTGTCAATTTTCATGACCAAAAAAAAATTCATCTTCAGTTTTCCCCATCCCAGTCCCCTGTTATTTTAATAGAGTCAAAGAGAAAAAACAAAGGGGGGATGGCGATGGCCCTGTTGCACCCAGTGCTGTTATAAGAGGTGCCCACTGTATCTGTTTGCTGTATTTTGACCTCGCGATCACCTTGGTTGTAGATCTGGATAAAATTAAACTCAGAATCAAGCTGTACTATGGCGTTCGTTGCTTATCCCCCTAATCATTTTCTGTTTTGTTCTGCTTTCTTTTTTATAGTTTTGTCGTATTAATTTGTTTTTACACATACGTTAACATTCAATAAATTTCATATTACATAAAGTAATATGATCTCTGAGTGATTTAAAAAAAATATCAATTGAAACAAAATTATCATAATATGTCATTTATCAATGGGGATGAATGGGGACAGGGTGGGGGAATGATTATTAATTTTGGAGTTTACTATAGATGTCTATTTGTTGATATCTATCTTACATAACCCAGACTAGTAAATGACATGCTAAATAGATCAGATGTCATAATCTTTACAACAGCTTAAAACTTTCAAAATCAACAAGAAAATTCCACCAGCCTACCTGGGCCTTTGTCACTGGATGTGAATATATTAGTGGTGAACTACATACGCCCCTGTGAGAAACCATTGATAATCTGTCCCATCTGCTCTTTTTTCGGGAGTTAGGGAAGCTATAAGTTCTTTTAATCCAAAAAATGCTGAAAGACAAACATCATATTAGTCAGAGACATATATATGTGATAATTTACATATATTCAAACTTATGAAGGGTTCTATCATCACAAAATGCGATATAGACCAAAATTGAAAAAGAATGAGTTAATGCCTGTGATATTTCATTCTGAAATCTCTACTGGTAAACAGTTTCTTTTATTCACAAAACGCAATATATCCCGTTCATTTCAGCTTGACAAGTCGACGTTTTATCACAAAACAGGATATACGCCAGTGAATATTTTTCACGAAACACGATACTTGCATATCTTAGCCAACCAGAACTCATCAAATGACAAACATCCGGCCACGCCCACAGCTCAGCTGTGCGACTTTTTGTCAATGGTGGACATTATCTTGATTTGTTTCTTACACCTTGAATCTTTGTCTGTTTTTTCTCCCTGTGTTTTTCATACTAATAAAATAAATAAAACTCCTTCAAGGCCCTTAAGGCCTATAGAGCCGTAGTTTATCCCCGTTTCTATAGCGTGAGCGGAACAGGTGATAATAATCACCTACTGGGCAGGATCTAGTCTGACACAGGTTTTTACTCCCAAGCTAGTGCTTGTACCAATTTGCACCTGGGTAGAGTAGGTTAAATGCATGTTAAATGTCTTTCCCAATGAACACAACGTCGGACCTGGCTTTGCTAGGATTCGAAATCGAGACCTCATGATCTCTAGTCGGCAGCCTAACCGCTCAGCGACCGACGTCACTTTTTATACTAATAATAATACAAATAATAATGATACTAATAATACTAAAAAATAATAATGAATTTATAGAGTGCCAATCTCCATTACAAGAATACCCAAAGGCTTTACTACAATGTATTATATTTCAATAAGGACAATGTAAATCTCAAAGACACACATACAAACGTACATACATGCATGCACACATTCACATACTCCCAGCTAAACAGGGTAGCTCCCAGTACTAATAAATTACAAATATTTGCATAATTTTAACTTATCTGATATACGCTGTTCTAAAAAGTTCTGTTTTTAATATTCTCTAAAAACGTTAAAATTTGGGCTGTTTCTAGTGTGGGGACTAGGAAAGTTCCTTTCACATTATTATCTGGATATGTCACACTTTGTGAAGAATGTAGATGATGGGTATGTCGCATTTTGTAAAATGAAAGGGAAATTAGCGCGTTGATTCTGAAAAAGTATATAAGTCTCATTTAAGTCAATATTACTGTTAAACATCCTGTCTGTCCGTGACACATTAAGACAACAATTGTTAACATAGCAATTAATGAATATGAATAATACATTATTTCATTTTTTCTCATCTCGAGAAATTTGGATATATCGCATCTCGTGAATGAGTACCCATCTGTAGGTAGAGAAAGATCTTGTCAGAGTGTTAGTATGAAGCATCTAACAGGCTGATATACTGCATGCTCCCGGGGAGTTGAGAAATACTTTGAATGAAAATGGGTCTGCTGATCATGTAAGCCTGCACTTGTGCAGGGATACAGACTATAAATCCATCTGTTTTATCTCCATCTCATGACATGAAAATAAAGGACAAACTTTTATAATTCACTTTCATATATTTTTTACAAAAGTCTTAGGACATCCTGGTGTTTTTAAAAGTATCTATTACTTTGAAGTAAAGCAAGTAAGTGAACCAGCTGAGAGTAAAATGGTAATCATGGGCCCTGAAAGCAAATACAACACATCAACTGGATAAATAAAATAAAATAAAAGCCAAATAGGCCTACCATATACATCAGGTGACCTTTAGCTTTACGCAATGGACTTTCACCAATTTGGATTGAGCAATTTTGATTCACAAACTTAATCATTATCCATTTCTAGAGCCGTGTATCAGAAGACAAACACCTTACCGAGGTATACATAGTGTAATATCCACACACATTCAAAATTGATATAGAGACATCTCACTTTAGTTATTGATAAAAAAAAAATTAGTCCAGAGTTTACAAGACAGGTACAAAAAAAGATTTTCTGAAATACAAAGCAACAAATAGGCTTTATAAAAAATATCTTAATAAACAATTATATATATAACTTGTTTTGTCAACTGATATTTTGATCATATAGGCCCATGTATTGTAAAAAAATTGAAAATTTGGTATTGGTATGTGTAGATATTTTAATGATAATGGTAGATCACACATATTTAATATAATATATATCATTCTCTTTCATTCTCATTCCCTTTCTAAATATCTCAATTGTGAGGGCTAGAGATATAACAACTTTTTAACTATTTTTGAAAAGCCATAGAATGAGAATTATTTTGTATTAAGAGTATTAAATTGTTTGTTTGATTAAAATTCACCTCATCCACCATTATGGTGATCTCAGGTGAATTAAGAAGAAAACGTAAAATAAAGGATAAAAGTAAAATAGTAAAAGGAAAGAAGTAGGACATACCAGCAGTGCCCGCCAACTGACCACAAGATTATTGAAACAATCATTTATAATGTAGATCTAGTTGGGATTGATAGAAAGGTTTTCTCTGCAAACCATCTTGGATGACAAATTTAAATGAACAGTTATATTTTATGACTGCACATATGAAGTACAAATCACTTTGAAAATGTGTTTAATTCCTATAAATGCTCTAATTCTGTGATACAATAATACAAACATGGACTAAGAGACATCATTTACATCAAATTACAGAGACAGCCTAAGTTTAATCAGTTAAATAGTAATAGTCCATCAAGGTGCATAACTGCCAACCTTTTTAAATTAAAAAAACCAGAGACAGACAGCGCAAACTCACTCTTACTTGCACAACAGCCCATAATATAATTACAAAAAGCATTGATAATTCAACTTAAAGTGACCCCTTTAAAGTATATGACAAAAAAACCTGCCAATCGCTGGCCTTTCTAGCAAAGCCCAACGGTAATCTTGCAAACTCAGAATGGTGTCTCCAGACTTTCACCCCAATATCTCTAGTCTCTGTCATTAAATTGGGGTTTCTCTAAAAACAGAATACAATTTAGCCTCATATAGGTTCTTATCAAGGTAACTACAGATTGACAAACTCAAATACAAAAAAACATACTAATGTACTGGTTGGCAGCTATGGAGATGGTTCTAAAATTGTTGCAAACTTTAATAAACGAAGAAAACTGTTTATTCTATTCTAACACTTTCATTACACTAATACCTGTGCATCCAATTTTGGGAATGGAAACCATGTGATAGATAGCATAGCTGAAAGGCATCTCCATGAAGGAACCATCAATATGCCATCCGGTGCGACCAATATTGGTACATCCTTCATCCCTGTCATTGGATACTCGAAATACATCAGGGTGCGGGGACTTGGGATGTTTGTAAAATGTTGACGCAAGTTCACCAAACCACTGACTTATTTCAACATGCCGCTCAGCACTAACTACATCCTGTTCCTTGAATATCAAAAGTCTGTGCTTGTGGACATCTTCAATGATCTGGGTCCTCAATTCATCGGAAATGCCTTTTTTCAAATCTATGCCTCTTACAAACGCACCAAGTTTAGCTGGTGAAACACTGTATGCCCTACGAGACATTTGTCAGCAAACGAACGGGGCAGAAACTAAGTTAAAAACCTGTAAAAGAGTATGGGAAAATGAGATTTAAAACCAATGTTCTTTTCATTTAACTTTGGGAACATTGACATTATCAAAATGTTTTCTGTAAAGATTTACTCTCATGTATTGAAATTTGTATACATCCATTTGCATATATGGAAGACATACAGATTGTGTAAATGCTGGAAATAGTTTAGTAAGTACCGGGAACACAGAATTTTCTTTACGTAAACAGTATATGATGGAGATGATAGGGAAGTTATTTTCAAACTTTTTGCAAATGAATATGGGTTTTTTTCTCCACAAGTAGGTTTCTGCAGATAGTGACTGACAGCAATGATAAATGTCTTTAGCTAAGCCTTACTCTGGACTTCAACATTTATCTAGACCCAGCATCTAGTTGAGTGGTTCTCAACCTTTTTGGCCTATGCACTCTTTCATCATAGAATGTCAATGCAGCTTTCCAAAATTGTCTGCCTCAAAAGGTGCATTCAAGAGATGAGAGCATATAATAATGAAAATCCTTATTTTCTTCCACATTAGTACAACCTTTACATACATAGATTAAATTTATAGTGTGGTTTTACAGGTTTAAGAGCAATTATGCTGATGGATGTTAAAACTTAAAAAACGTAGGAGTTTTAAAAATTCATAATGTATGAAAAAATCTGTGGTCGTAATCCCCTTTTTTCCCCCATGATCTAGCTGATCTATCAAATTCAACAGCACAACCTACAATTTTCGATTTGTATGCACCCATATTGATACAGTAGTATCCATCTAAAACATGCTGTATAATACCACCGGCCATCTACCTGGACGCTTCACCACGAAACAGACTTTTCCCCCTATACATCGGCCTCTTAATAACATGTCTGGAGTATCTAACAACATGATTTTTAACAGACACCTAACTTGTCAAAGTTGTAAAAACAGAAATGTCTTTTTCATAGATTTCAAATATGAAGGCATTTCACTTTTAAACCAGTTGTGGATGATCAAGCAGCGCCTTCCAACAGTAATAAATAGGCGCTGATAACTAATCTCTCTACCTGCCAGACGGGGAGGTGCCAATTTCATCCACCTGGGCCAAGTAAACAATGGTCATCGTCTAACATAGCTGTCAACAGTGAATCTCTCGCTGGCGACACACTAGTCGTATAAACAAACAACTGACCCTCACATGACGTTGTGTGAATGCAGTCAACCATCGTACCGTCCATAGTCGTGTGTTTGAGCATCAGTCGCATTAATACAAATTTTCACACTAGACATCATACGATTAACCATTTTCGCCGACGCAGTGACAACTTTATTTCCTGTATAAAAAAGGTACATCTAGATCTAGATCTAGAATCTAGGTCCTGACACAGTGTTGTTCACTGTCATGTAGATCAACATATTTCATGCTAACTCTGATATATCAAAAAGATGGCAGATCAAAGCATTGTCACTGATATTGATATCTTGATCCTCATCTCGGCAATCAATGAATTGGGAAAAGGAAAAGGTAGTATTTCAAACACGGTTGGGAATAAGAAAAATTAGCATTCCTATCACGGTTAAGCATAACGACAGCCATTCCTATTTTGCCAACCATTCCTTGTCACTTGGACATCAATTATTGTTAATTAAGGAGCACGACCTTAGTTAGATTTAGATCTAGAGCCAGATCTTATCTAATACCTGATCTTGACCTCTTAATGGTGTTGCTATGAATGGTCTAGATCTAGATCTATCTTGCTAATATGTCAGATCTAGATATTACATCAGAATCAATGAATAAAGTATTCTAAATCTAGATGTAGATTTAGATCTAAATACTAGATCTAGATCTAGATCTAGCTCTACTCTAGATTTAGATTAGATCTAGATCTAGATATCTAGAACATGCTTTTTAAAGGTAGATTTAAAAGCAAGTAATCTATCTTGGAGATTTTGACATCGGGATGAAAAATTAATTTCAAATTCACATCCCCTCAGAACTGGGAATATAAGGGTCGGATATTAAAACTCTTCAAGAACTCGGCGAAACAGACTGATATCTTATCATATCTAGATCTAGATCTAGATCTAGATCTAGACTAACTTTTAGATCTAGATTCTATTCTAGATTCTAGATGTAAATTTGTTTCATACTAGTTTAAAAAATAAAGATATATCATAAAGCTAGATATAATACGTACATAAATTAGTCAATCCACAATTAACAGTTGGCATTTCTCTTCAACCTACCAAGAAATTAGAAGCAAGATGACACCATAAAAGGACAAGAAAAGTTGAAAAAAATGCGAACACGACTGCTAGATCTTTTTCAGGAATTAATTCTTAATTCTCCAAAAATATGATTTCAAAAATTATTATTACCTCCCCTTAATATTACTTGTGTGCACGGTTGTTTGGCTTGGACTTGATAGTGAAGGTCTATCTGTTATCACATTTTATTATTATTATTATTATTATTATTATTATTATTATTATTATTATTATTATTATTATTATTATTATTTTATTTTCATTATTATTATTATTATTATTCATTATCATTAGCATTTCATTATTATTATCATCATTATTATCATTATTATTATCATTATTATCAGTATTATTATTATTAGCATATTCTTATTATATTATTATAATTATTATCATTATTATTATTATCATTATATTATATTATTATTATTATTATTATTATTATTATTATTATTATTATTATTATTATTATTATTATTATTATTATTATTACTATTATTATTATTATTATTATTATTATTATTATTATTATTATTATTATTATTATTATTATTATTATTATTATTATTATTATTCTTCTTATTATTATTATTATTATTTATTATTATTATCATCATCATCACCATCATCATCATCTTTATTATTATTATTATTATTATTATTATTATTATTATTATTATTATTATTATTATTATTATTATTATTATTATTATTATTATTATTATTATTATTATTATTATTATTATTATTATTATTATTATTATTATTATTATTATTATTATTATTATTATTATTATTATTATTATTATCATTATTATTATTATTATTATTATTATTATTATTATTATTATTATTATTATTATTATTATTATTATTATTATTATTATTATTATTATTATTATTATTATTATTATTATTATTATTATTATTATTATTATTATTATTATTATTATTATTATTATTATTATGATTAATATTATTACTATTATTATTATTATTATTATTATTATTATTATTATTATTATTATTATTATTATTATTATTATTATTATTGTTATTATTATAATCATCATCACCATCATTATTATCACTATTTATAATTATTATTATTATTATTGTTATTATTATTATTATTATTATTATTATTATTAGTAGTAGTAGTAGTAGTAGTAGTTGTAGTAGTAGTAGTAGTAGTAGTAGTAGTAGTAGTAGTAGTAGTAGTAGTAGTAGTAGTAGTAGTAGTATAGTAATAGTAGTAGTAGTAGTAGTAGTAGTAGTAGTAGTAGTAATATTAGTAGTTTCAGCAGCATAAGGATCAGTAGCAGCAGCAGCAGCAGTAACAGCAATAGTAGTAGTGGTAGTAGTAGTAGTAGTAGTAGTAGTAGTAGTAGTTATAGTAGTAGTAGTAGTAGTAGTAGTAGTAGTAGTAGTAGTAGTAGTAGTAGTAGTAGTAGTAGTAGTAGTAGTAGTAGTATAGTAGTAGTAGTAGTAGTAGTAAGTAGTAGTAGTAGTAGTAGTAGTAGTAGTAGTAGTAGTAGTAGTAGTAGTAGTAGTAGTAGTAGTAGTAGTAGTAGTAGTAGTAGTAGTAGTAGTAGTAGTAGTAAAGGCAAACAGTGAGGCAAGGGCATGTCGGAAGTGAAGGTAATGACACAAGATAATATGAAAGGTAGTGGTAGTGGTAGTAGCAGTAGTGAAGAGGAAATGAGAAATTGAAATTGAAGGCCTACTAGGTAGAACAGACAGTAAACATTTTGGGGGCAAAACCGCCCTTCCTCAGTCGCACAGTAACCACAATACAATGCTGCTTCAATAGCCGTGGTTGATACTTATGGCGCCAAAAGGTGACCAATCACGTGACCACCTATCACGTAAATTACATGAACAAGCCTCATAACAATAGAAACCAAAGTATATATGTAATAAAAAAATATTGGAAAGTGAAAAAGAATGAAGAAGAAAGTTAAATGAAGTAAAACCGCTCATGAGCAGAGATAGGCAGACACATAGGACAGAGAGAGAGAGAGAGAGAGAGAGAGAGAGAGAGAGAGAGAGAGAGAGAGAGAGAGAGAGAGAGAGAGAGAGAGAGAGAGAGAGAGAGAGAGAGAGAGAGGGAGAGTGTAATCTAAAGAGGAGGGGTCATACTACTATTGTAATAATGAATTAATGGTATTGTAATGGTATTGCTATTGAGGCGATGAGGGTGGCAGGTACCTCAGTGGCTGATACGGCCCTGTTCCGCATGGAATCTGTCTCGCCAATGTACCATAGCACTGGCTGACAACAATGATTGATACGTCTAAAGGGGAAAACATAAAGGATCCCGATTTCGGGATAAGTATGAATACGGACGAATAGGTATGAGTATTCCTCTATCAAACCCAACAACGCACACATAGAAGATCCTTATTGCGGATACTGATCCGTACAGATAGTTCGTACGGATTTTATAAGTATTGAGGGACTACTTATTGCGACTGAAACTCATCGACCACCGTCGCTCTCGCGCCTCGTCACAAGGCGTGGGCGCCGTGATGTCTGGGATGGACTAGGGACATTTTCAAATGACCATAGCAGAGCGGCCGTTGATCATGGAAAAAATCTAATAACATTGTTGAAATCAACATCATTTAATTATGACTTGGAGCGAGCAGAATTCGTTATTTCTCTATAATTCAGAAAATAATATTTGTCTTCATTTTTTAGAGAAACAATACTATACACTACCCACGTGTTTGAATCTTGCCTATCAAACACGTGTATAGTGAGGTTTTTCTCTAGATGGACACAAAATCTACAACAATGGATGTTGATTTGCTTATTGCCAATGTTTTAACATGAAGCCCTTTGTGGAATGTTTCTTTTTTTCTCTTTTTTCCTTCTTTTTCCCTCGCTCAGATTGGTAGGCGTATATCAAACGTCAGCAGATAAACGGCTATTCGACCATTGCAGATTTGTTATCTAGTCCCATTTCAATCAAACTCTATTATATATCTTTGTTTTTTCCACCCTGCCTATATATCTACCTATAGCATTCTCCTTCCCCTCTCTCTCTCCTCTCTCTCTCTCTCTCTCTCTCTCTCTCTCTCTCTCTCTCTCTCTCTCTCTCTCTCTCTCTCTCTCTCTCTCTCCCTCCCCTCTCTCTCTCTCCATTACTACGCTTTTTCTCACTTTCTCTTTGTTTTTCCCACTCTCCTTAGTGGGATATAGTGTTGAATACGGCTCTGCACTGAAACAAGCTTTCTGTGCACTGTCTCTGGGTAGGTTAGAGTGCCGGTATCAAGTGTCATCTACATATTGTAGGTTC
>JAXRKP010000459.1:290000-295000 GCA_037039925.1 Doris montereyensis
ACACAGTTTGATGTCAGAAGGAAAAACAGAGGGACACCCCCTCTTTCTTCCTTCTTTATGTACTACTCATATTCCTCCATATCTCCTCCTTCTCCTCGTCCCGCTGCTGCTACTACTACTACTACTACTACTACTACTACTACTACTACTACTACTACTACTACTACTACTACTGCACTACTGCTACTACTACTACTACTACTACTACTACTACTACTACTACTACATAATGTGTACTACTGCTTCTACTACTATAGATAAAGACAAACAGTGAGACAAGGGGCATGTCGGAAGTGAAGGTAATGACATAAGATAATATGAAAGCTCCGTAGGAACAAAGACGAGATAAATACAAGGAATAGATGGAAAAAATACTAGCTCGGTCTGTAGCACGCTTTCTTTTCATGGCGAGGCGTGGTGCCGACGCAAGCTACTACTACTACTACTACTACTACTACTACTACTACTACTACTACTACTACTACTACTACTACTACTACTACTACTACTACTACTACTACTACTACTACTACTACTACTAGTAAGTAAGGTAAAGTTCATTCAAGGCCGTTAAGGCCTACAGAGCTGGAGCTTATCCCGATTTCTATAGCGTGAAGCGGAACAGGTGACGATAATCACCTCTTGGCCAGGACGTCTGACGCAGGGTTTTACTCCTAAACTAATGCTTGTACCCATTTGCACCTGGGTAGAATGGGAAAATGCGTGTTAAGTGTATTTCCCAAGGAACACAACGTTGGACATGGCTTTGCTAGGATTCGAACTCAAGACCTCATGATCCTCAGTCCGGCAGCCCAACCGCTCGGCCACCGACGCCACACTACTTGGTAGTCTCCGCCAAAATGAACAGTCCACGGGTGATAAAAACATCGTGTATTTTGGCGAAGGTGTATTTTGACGAAGGTGCATTTTGGCGGAGGTGCATTTTGGCGAAGGTGATTTTGGCAAAGGTGTGTTTTGGCGAAGTGTATTTTGGCAGAGGTGCATTTTGGCGAAGGTGTTTTTGGCGAAGGTGCGTTTTGGCGAATATGTTTTTGGCGAAGGTGCATTTTGGCGAAGTTGTTTTTGGCGAAGGTGCGTTTTGGCGAATGTGTTTTTGGCGAAGCTGCGTTTTGGCGAAGGTGTTTTTGGCGAAGGTGCGTTTTGGCAAAAGTGCATTCTGGCGAAGGTGCATTTTGGCGAAGGTGCGTTATGGTGAAGGTGCGTTTTTGCGAAGGTGTTTTTGGCAAAGGTGCATTTTTGGCGAAGGTGATTTTGGTGAAGGTGCATTTTGGCAAAGGTGCGTTTTGGCGAAGGTGCATATTGGCGAAGGTGCATTTTGGCGAAGGTGTTTTTTGGCGAAGGTGCATATTGGCGAAAGTGCAATAAGTGTGTTTTGGCGAAGGTGCGTTTTGGCGAAGGTGCATTTTGGCGAAGGTGTATTTTGGAGAAGTTGCGTTTTGGCAAAGATGTTTTTGGCGAAGGTGCATTTTTGGCGAAGGTGATTTTGGTGAAGGTGCATTTTGGCAAAGGTGCGTTTTGGCGATGGTGCATATTGGCGAAGGTGCATTTTGGCGAAGGTCCATTTTGGCGAAGGTGCGTTTTGGCGAAAGTGTGTTTTTTGGCTTAAGGTTTTGGCGAAGGTGCATTTTGGCGAAGGTGCATTTGCCAAGGTGTATTTTGGAGAAGTTGCGTTTGGCAAAAATGGAAGGTGTATTTTTGGCGAAGGTGCATTTTGGCGAAGGTGTGTTATAACGAATCGTGCATTTTGGCGGCGTGTAATTCGGCGGAGACTACTGTATTATTACTACTACTACTACTACTACTACTACTACTGCTACTACTACTACTGCTGCTACTGCTACTGCTACTACTGCTACTACTACTACTACTACTGCTGCTGCTGCTGCTGCCTGCTGCTGCTATTACTACTACTACTACCACCATCACTACTACTACTACTACTGCTGCTGCTACTGCTACTACTACTACTACTACTACTACTGCTGCTGCTGCTACTGCTGCTCTGTTGCTGCTGCTGCTGCTGTTGCTGCTACTACCACTACTACTACTATTAGTGCTACTACCACCACCACTGCACTACTACTACTGCTGCTGCTGCTGCTGCTGCACTGCTACTACTACTGTTGCTGCTACTATTGCTACTACTTGCTGCTACTGCTACTACTACTACTGCTGCTGCTGCTACTACTGCTAATACTATGACTACTACTACTGCAACACTGCTACTACTACTACTACTACTACTACTATGATTACTACACACACTACCTATTACTACTACTACTACTTCTACTACTACTACTACTGCTACTACTGCTACTGCTACTACTACTACTACTACTACTACTACTACTACTACTGCTGCTGCAATGCTACTGCTACTGCTGCTGCTACTACTACTACTACTACTACTACTACTACTACTACTACTACTACTACTACTACTACTACTACTACTACTACTACATAATTTCAGACATACCTAACAAATAAATATATTAAGGTAATAACAAAGACACAAATTAGAATTTAAAAAATAGCCATAGCAAAACAATAACAAAAATCCCAGAAAAAACAAAACGAAACACGGAACATATCCGAGAACAATCAAAATCATGCCTGTGAAAATGGACATCTAAAAACAACACGCTAAGAATACGTAGTGCCAACTTCAGGTAAACAGTTTAATACCAAAGAATAAAATGGGCAAAACAAACACTCCAGAAAGATATAAATAACCAACCAAACCCTGGGGCAAGCCCGTAGCCTTGAAATTAGGTCTACTTCGTCGATCTACTCAAAATCGATAAACAAGATTGCCTTTCTATAAGTCGGTCGATGGACTTTGTGATTGAACTTCCTTTCTTACATATTTCGACATGACCTGTTATGCGAGGTGATTTGTTCAGAGGCATGGTTACACCTTGTATTCTTTCATGTCTCAGTTATGCATCTCGACCTTTTCTATCCTCAAACAATTATGTATGCAGAGAATTATATAGGTTTGCATAGCAGGCTGAATGAAAATGTCATTGTTACGAAGAATGAAGTCAGCCCGAAAAATTCGTTCTCGGATAAAAATAGCGTGGATTTGAGGCCTGGTAACAACAACGTCTTAACCTCACCTGACTATTAGTAACGTGAAAGCGATGAAATGGTTCACGACTCATTTCTGGTCATTGGTGCTCTCATGGTGTTTCTTTTTTTGTTATTGCATAAGGCAAGGGGTGAGGAGAAATTTACAATCATGTTATACCCGGGTGATATCAAGTACGATTATCAGGTCAAGTCATTATTCAATAGTGAAGTTACGTGGGCAGGCGTGAAGGATGCGATTCCAACATCTTAATTATAAAACCTGTTGAAATAACAGCTGAGGTGAATGGAAATTATACTCAAAGACGGGGAAACAATAACAAATTTTTAATGATTCAACATCATCTCTGGCATAAAAATTCATCCAATGAAAACGATCGCGGAATCTTTTAAAACCTATATATGCAAAGTATGTTTTATCTTATTGGCCTGGCAAGTAGCAACATAGCCTTTGACGCACAAAGAACGAACAGTTTCTCTTAGTAGCCTGGCAACAAAGCCTTTGACGAAGAAGAACAATCAACTCAGATTTTCATATCGTATAAGAATGTATAATATTATATCTACAACACTAAACCATCCTCATCATAAGTAATTGAAGATAAATCTAGATGTCATTGCTTACATTTGGTTAATCTTTCTAAACAATGTTCGTTAGTCTTGTTTGTTTTCTGCGAGAATAATTTCACAATAAAACTAGCCTATCACTTGAGACTGTCCTCATTGATAACTTTGGTGTACACTTATACTGGCATGGATATTGAAATGGTTTTCAAACCAGCTATCTTGACATGGACTTTCACAGTCATAACGAAAACAAAATAAAAACAAAAACAAACAGAACAAGTCAACCCCTCCCCACAACCACCCCATAACACGTAAAGCATATTGAAGGAACATATGCCATATGCTGACAAAGTAAATTTTGAATTCTTTGTGTGGAATGAAATCAACGTGAGTGAATTACCTCCCTTCATTTTTATTTTTACAAATGTTTTGTTTATATAAGAGATTCTAGAAGCCCAAAACACAGCGGATGACAAAATATAAATGCGATCATTTTATCAATTGGCATGCTCCAACTTATACCAAATGTGGAAATAATCATCGCTGCAATTGCTTTGCTCAAACTTGTACCAAATGGGAACATGTTCATTGTTTCAATTAGTATGCTAAAACTTGTACCAAATGTGGAAATATTCATTGCTTCAATTGGTATGCTAAAACTTGTACCAAATGTGGAAATATTCATTGCTTCAATTGGTATGCTAAAACTTGTACCAAATGTGGAAATATTCATTGCTTCAATTGGTATGCTAAAAACTTGTACCAAATGTGGAAATATTCATTGCTTCAATTGGTATACTAAAACTTGTACCAAATGTGGAAATATCCATTGCTTCAATTGGTATGCTAAAACTTGTACCAAATGTGAATATGCTCATTGCTTCAATTGGTATGCTAAAACTTGTACCAAATGGGGAAATATGCATGGCTTCAGTTGGTATGCTAAACTTGTACCAAATTGGAAATATGTGCTGCAATTGGTATGCTAAATGTACCAAATGGAAATATGCATTGCTTCAATTGGTATGCTAAAACTTGTACACCAAAGTTGGTTGGAAATATGAAATATTCATTGCTTCCAATTGGTATGCTAAAACTTGTACCAAATGTGGAAATATTCATTGCTTCAATTGGTATACTAAAACGTAATATAAAATGTGGAAATATCCATTGCTTCAATTGGTATGCTAAAACTGTACCAAATGTGAATATGCTCATTGCTTCGACGGTATGCTAAAACTTGTGCAAATGTGGAAATATGCATGGCTTCAGTTGGTATGCTAAAACTTGTACCAAATGTGGAAATATGCATTGCT
>JAXRKP010000459.1:297500-300000 GCA_037039925.1 Doris montereyensis
TACGACTACTACCATTACTACTACAGCTACAACTACTACTATTACTACTACTACTACAACAACTACTACTACTACTACTACTACTACTACTACTACTACTACTACTACTACTACTACTACTACAGCTACAACTACTACTATTACTACTACTACTACAACAACTACTACTACTACTACTACTACTACTACAGCTACAACTACTACTATTACTACTACTACAACAACAACTACTACTACTACTACTACTACTACTGCTACTACTACTACTACTACTGCTACTTACTTATTTACTTACTGCTACTTACTTACTTACTTACTTACTTACTTACTTACTTACTGCTCATTAAGCCAGTCGGCGTGTAGGGCAGCAATGAAGGATGATCCATCTTTTCATGGCAAGCATTTTTATGAAATTCCAGGTTTCGCCCCAGTCTTTAATCTCATTCTCTGCTGTTCTTCTCCAAGTTGTCTTTGACCTGCCACGACTCCTTTTCCCTTCAGGGGTCCAATGTAGGGCTGTCTTGGTGATGCTCCTTCTTCTTTTCTTAAAACATGCCCTATCTATCTCCATCTTCTTTTAAGAAGGATGTCTTGCATGTGGTCTATTTTGCATTTTCGGAGAAGAGTTTCGTTTGAAATTTTCTTTGGCCAAAATATAATTTTGGATTTTTCACAGGCATTTGGTGTGGAATGAGGATAACTTGTTCATCTGTCCGTCATCCTCCAGCATTCAGATCCATATAGTAGAGTTGATAGGACACAGCTTTGGTAGATTTTTAGTTTTGTTTTAATATTATATTCTTTTGTTTTCCATACATTTTAAAGTAGTTTGAAGGAGTTTCTTGCTTTGTTTAGACGTCTGTTAATGTCTTTGTCAGCTCCTCCGCTACTAGTGACAATGCTACCTAAATATGTAAATTCCTTGGTTGTTTGTATGCTATTGTTATTGATGAGGATTGGAGAGGGATTTTGTATATTTAATGTCATTAGTTCAGATTTTGTAAGGTTTATTTTTAAACCTATCTGTTGAGCAAAAGAGCTTAGCCGTGATGTTTTCTCTTGCATGTGATGATGTGAGTGTGCCAATAGCGCCAAATCATCAGCAAAATCTACATCCTCTAGCGAAGAGAAAGAGTCCATCTAATTCCTCTGTGTTGATCACTGGTTGTTTGCTTTATCACCCAGTCTATAGCAATAATGAAGATGGTTGCTGACATCACGCACCCTTGTCTGACACCAGTCTTGATTTCAAAATTTTGATTGCTATTTCCAACTTTACATGTGAATTCATTGTAGAAACTTTTAATGAGCTGAACAAGATGTTGGGGTATTCCATAATTCCTTAGAATTTTCCAAATGCTTTCTCGATGGAGGCTATCGAATGCCTTTTCAAAATCAATGAAGTTTATATACAGTTGTCATTGCCATTCATTGCATTGCTCTATAATGTTTCTTAATGTGAAAATTTGGTCGAGGAGTTTCTTCCTTTTCCTAAACCCTGCCTGTTCATTTCTTATGTAGGTATCAACGGCATTTGATATTCGTTGTATTATTACTTTTCGGAAAGAACTTTACTAGGGATAGACAGGAGTGTTATTCCCCTCCAGTTATTGCAGTCCCGCAAATTGCCTTTTTTTTGGGAATCTTTATTATTATACCTTCATTCCATTCATCCGGAGTTTTTTCTTTTCTGTCCATATTTTGGTGAAGAGTGGATGCAGTATTCTTGCTGCAAAAGCGGGTTCAGCTTTAAAAAGTTCAGCGTTTAAGTTGCCTATGCCTGGGGCTTTTCCATTTTTTAGAGTTTTAATAGCTACTGTTATTTCATTTAAACTAGGTGGTTCTATATTAATATTCAAATCTTCTTGTGCCTCTTCAATGCTTGCTTCTGTTGGAGGTGGTGGCCTGTCTAAAATTTCCATAAAATGTTCGGTCCATCTTGCATCTTTTTCAGCCTCAGTCGTGAGAAGCTCTCCTTGTTTGTTTGTAATAGGCGGGTCTGAAGTTCCTTGATATTTTCCACTTATTACTTTTTGCAATTTTATAAACTCTGCCTTGGTCTCCCACTCGTGATGCTTCTTCTGCTTCGTTGGCAAGTCTGTCCATGAATGATCTTTGTCTTGTCTTGCACTCCTTTTGACTTCCTTGTTTATTTCCTGGTATTGAGTTGACAATCTTTTTTTCAATCTGCTTGATTTTTAATCAAGTATTTTCTTCTTAATTTTCCTTCCTCTTTTCAATTGTTTTCCATGTGTCATTTGATAGCCATTCTTTCCTTTTGTGTCTTTTTGTTCCTAAGCATATTTTAGTTGTCTCTAAGTAGGCGTGTTTGATAGTGTTCCATCTGCTGTTGATTTCATTTCCATCACATGGTTTGTCATCATCCGTATCAGTCAGCACCTGAAACCTATTCTTCAAACTTATCATAAAAGTTTTGGCTGTGTTAGGATCTTTAAGTTTGTCCATGTCGTATCGTTCTCTGCCTTTTCCTGTTGTATTT
>JAXRKP010000046.1:0-5000 GCA_037039925.1 Doris montereyensis
TATTATTGTTATTATTATTGTTTTCTATAATATAATCTGTCCCGGTTTTCATTTTTGTATCAGTATCGGGGGAGTGGGCAAGGTGAGGGGTTAATCCATTCGTGTTGTGTCAAAAATTGCTTCCTTCTGCTAGTAGGTTTTTTCGTATTGTTGGAAGGTTTGTTGTTCTTTCGTGGTTTATCCTTTTCTTGTTTGTTTTGTGTTGGCTTATCACTTCGCTTAGCTTGTTTGTTTTACTGTTTTTATACGTTTTTAAACTCAATTGTCGTTGTTTTGCCACGAAACTGTTTCGTGGCTCTATTAATGTTTACGTAATGAGCTTCAGTGATCACTATTTATACATCTTCAAACGACAATGAATATTTTTACGACATCAATTTGTCCGTGCAGTATTGAGCTAATCCCACACTTTTGGGATTCCGCAAAAAGCCAGACATCGTAATTGTGATGGGAGACAGACTGAAGTTTATGAGGCCATTTATAAACACGGAATGAGTTGGGAAAGATTCGCAAAACGAGCTCTAAAGCTATATCATCAATAATTTCTAGAATCAAGACAAAGGAATAACTTAGCCAACGACTATTCCGTATTTCTTAAGTTGCCTTTGATCGCAATGCACCCAGAATGCGCCCCTGTTTTCTTTCTATTCGCACCGTCAATTCTTCTTCTTTTTTTTTTCTTCTTCAATTATCCTTTATTTTATTTATCGTTTTTGAATAAATTGACTGATTTATTTACTTTTTTGCTCTTTTGTTCAACTTCCTCTCTATACACAGCGGTAGTAATGGGTTGGAGGTTGATTTGTTTCTATAATACACAGCTTGGTAGAAATGGGTTGCAGTGCTGATTTCCTCTCTATAATACACAGCGTGGTAGTAATGGGTTGAGTGTTGATTTCCTCTATAATACACAGCGTGGTAGGTAATGGGGTTGGAGTGTTGATTTCTTCATAATACACAGTGGTAGTAATGGGTTGAGTGTTGATTTCCTCTCATAATACAGCAGCGTGGTAGTACTGGGTTGGAGTGTTGATTTCTCTATAACACTTTCAGCGTGGTAGTACTTGGTTGGAGTGTTGATTTCCTCTTTATAATACACAGCGTAGTAGTAATGGGTTGGAGTGTTGATTTCCCTCTATACTACACAGCGAGATAGAAATGGGTTGGAGTGTTGACTTCCTCTCTATAAGACACAGCGTGGTAGTAATGGGTTAGAGGCTGACTTCCTCTCTATAATACACAGCGTGGTAGTAATGGGTTAGAGTGCTGACTGACTTCTAATACACACAGTGGTAGTAATGGTTGGAGTGCCAACTTCCTCTCTATAAACACAGCGTGGTAGTAATGGGTTAGAGTGTTGACTTCCTTCTTTAATACACAGTGGTAGTAATTGGTTGAGTGTTGATTTCCTCTATAAGACGCAGCCTGGTAGTACTGGGTTGGAGGCTGATTTCTCTCTCATAAGACACACAGCGGTAGCAATGGTTGGAGTGCTGATTTCTCTATAATACACAGCGTGGTAGAAATGGGTTGGAGTACTGATATCATTTTAATGGTGGATGCGAATGAATAAAATTAAATCACAGCGTGGAGTTTGCAGTCGAGATCTCTCTTAGTGGTGGATGGGTTGAGTAATTTCCTCTCTATTCACCGCTGAGATCATCTTAGTGGTGGATGTGAGTTACGGAGTCAGCCTGGTAGTAATGGGTTAGAGTGCAGATTTCCTCTCTATAATACACAGAGTGGGAGTAATGGGTTAGAGTGCTGATAACGATTCCACACGTGAGAAATGGGTTGGAGTGCCAACTTCCTCTCTATAAGTCCACAGCGTGGTAGAAATGGGTTGGAGTGCCAACTTCCTCTCTAGCGTGGTAATACTTCCTCTCACAGCGTGATAGAAATGGGTTGAGTCCACTTCCTCTATAACAAGCGTGGTAGAAATGGTTACTAGAGTCCATCCTCTCTATAATACACAGCATGGTAGTAATGGGTTGAGTACTGATATCACTTTAATGGTGGATGCAAGTGAATAAAATTAAATCAATCGAATTTCAGCGTCGAGATCACCTTAGTAGTGGATGTGAATAAGTACGGGTTTCAAACGCTGAGATCATCTTAGTGGTGGATCCAGTAAACATAGGGAGTCAGCGTCGAGTTAGAGTCCGGGACCAGGTCCAGTGTGAGTAGACAAAACGCCAATGGAGTGGGGACTAGTGGTCCATCCAGGTAATAACGACAAACGATCTCAAACACTGAGCGAGTTTCATCCAGTACATGGATGAGAAACGCCAATAGTAATCAGTGTCCCATCCACTATTCATAGACAAACCCCAATACTATTAGTGTCCATCCAGTACATAGACAAACGCCAATACTACTAGTGTCCATCCAGTACGTAGACAAACGCCAATAGTATTAGTGTCCATCCAGTACATAGACAAACGCCAATAGTACTAGTGTCCATCCAGTACGTAGACAAACGCCAATAGTACTAGTGTCCATCCAGTACATAGACAAACACCAATAGTATTAGTGTCCATCCAGTACGTAGACAAACGCCAATAGTACTAGTGTCCATCCCATCCAATAGTACTAGTCCATCCGTAGACAAACGCCAATAGTATTAGTGTCCATCCAGTACGTAGACAAACGCCAATAGTACTAGTGTCCATCCAGTCCATCGTAGACAAACGCCAATAGTATTAGTGTCCATCCAGTACGTAGACAAACGCCAATAGTATTAGTGTCCATCTAGTACGTAGACAAACACCAATAGTATTAGTGTCCATCCAGTACGTAGACAAACGCCAATAGTACTAGTGACCATCCAGTTCGTAGACAAACGCCAATAGTACCAGTGTCCATCCAGTACACAGACAAACGCCAATAGTACTAGTGTCCATCCAGTACATAGACAAACGCCAATAGTACTAGTGTCCATCCAGTATATAGACAAACGCCAATAGTACTAGTGTCCATCCAGTAAATAGACAAACGCCAATAGTACTAGTGTCCATCCAGTTCGTAGATAAATAAACAATAGTATTAGTGTCCATCCAGTTCACTAGAGAATAAGAGACAAAACAGAATAGTGTCCATCAGTATATAGACAAACGCCAAGATATCATTAGTGTCCATCCAATACATAGACAAACACTAATAGTACCCATGTCCATCAATTTGTAGACAAACGCCAATAGATACTAGTGTCCATCCAGTCAACAAATTGAAACAATAGTTAGTGTCCATTACGTAAACAAACACCAATAGTGACTATTGTCCATCCAGTACGTAAACAAACGCCAAAGAAAAAGTGTCCATCAGTACGTAGACAAACGCCAATAGTAAAAGTGTCCATCCAGTTGTAAACAAACGTCAACTAGTGTCCATCCAGTAGTTGTAGACAAACGCCAATAGTACTAGTGTCCATCCAGCACGTAGACAAACACCAAGAGCATTAGTGTTCGTCCAGTATTTAAGACAAACGCCAATAGTACGTAGTGTCCATCAAGTATAATTGACAAATGGATGTGATAAAATCCATCCAGTACGTAGACAAACGCCAATAGGTACTGGTGTCCATCCAGTACGTAGACAAACGCCAATAGTTGTTGTGTCCATCCAGTATATAGAAGAGAATGGGCAATTTAAACGAGTGATATAGTATGTAGACAAACGCCAATAGTATTAGTGTCCGGGATCCAGGTGTAGACAAACGCCAATAGTACCAGTGTCCATCAGTAGACAAACGCCAGTGTCCATCCAGTTCGTTCACCAATTTTATTGTCCGTATGACAAACGCCAATAGTACTAGTGTCCATCCAGTATGAAGACAAACGCCAATAGTCACCAGTGTCCAAAAGATTTGTAGACAAACGCCAATAGAGAGTGTCCAGAGAGTACGTAGACAAAGAGCCAATAGAGAGAGAGTGTCCATCCAGTATGTAGACAAAACGCCAATAGAGAGTGTCCATCCAGAGAGAGAGACAATCAGACAGACAGACAGACAGTCCATCCAGACAGACAGACAGACACGACAGAGAGTAGACAGTGTCCATCCAGTTCGTAGACAAACGCCAAGAGTACCAGTGTCCAGAGAGAGAGAGACAAAAGAGAGATAGAGTGAGAGAGAGAGATAAAGTAGAAAGAACTCGACCACATAAAGCAGCGATACGTGTCCCTTTGTGTCTATGGACATAGTAGTTGAAGATATCCCAGGGAGCATACCTTTTAAAGAGACGATATAAAACATGGTATGGAATGGGGAGAGTAAGTTTCACTAAGAAGAAGAGAGAGACAAGAGATAAAGAATTATTGAGTTCAAAATTGCCGTAATGGTTGTAATGCTTTCAACCCTCATTAGTGAGAGTGATATTTTTTTTTTCTAGATTTTCAAATCAAGAAAAATGTTAATCGATTTAGTAAAGCAATGGTTTGAGAAATTGTCAACATTGAAAACAACCTGGTTGTTTATTTCTCTACCACGTGTATATATGAGTTGTAGTATTTGAAAGAAACTCTTCCAATCACGTGGTCAAAAGAGAGAGCAAGCACAAGAGAGAAGAGAGAGAGTCGTTTTAAGATGGATTGTATGGCTACGTAAGTTGTAGAGAGAGAGACAGATTGACTATGAAACAGACAGACTGATAAAAACAGAGACAGAGACAGAGAGAAAAAGCTTTCAAAAGAAGAGTTAGATAAAGCAAGATCTCAGAGATTCAGAGAGAGAGATTGAGAGAGTTCTTTTTATGTTGTTGTTTGCTTGCAATGATAAGAAGAGAATGGCATTTCAAACGATGATAGTATTATTGCAGATTCTCTTCTGGTAGCCTTATTTGGTTTGTCACGTGGATCGCCAGGTGAATAAAAAGATAGAAGAATGCAAATATTAGCACTGCTAATAGCAGTTATGAGAGAAGCTGAGAGTTCACCAAGTGATTGTGTTATTCAATTGTACATGTATTATTATCAGTATGAGCAACATTGCTCAAAATTCGATT
>JAXRKP010000046.1:7500-35000 GCA_037039925.1 Doris montereyensis
AAGAAGAAGAAGAAGAAGAAGAAGAAGAAGAAGAAGAAGAAGAAGAAGAAGAAGAAGAAGAAGAAGAAGAAGGAGGAGGAGG
This sequence comes from Doris montereyensis, assembly GCA_037039925.1. Classification (NCBI taxonomy): domain Eukaryota; kingdom Metazoa; phylum Mollusca; class Gastropoda; order Nudibranchia; family Dorididae; genus Doris; species Doris montereyensis. The sequence continues at coordinate 7,583 of JAXRKP010000046.1, forward strand.
AGGAGGAGGGAGGAGAGGAGGAGGAAAGAGAGGAAGAGGAGAAAAAGGAAGAAGAGGAGGAAGAGGATAAGTGGAAAGAAAAGGAAAAAGGAGAATTAGAAGGAGGAGGAGAACAAGAGCGAAACCGAGGAACGAATGAGAACGAGAACGAGAACGAGAACGAGAGAATGGAGATTCGTTCTTCCATTTTGTCCGAATTCGAATAACATGAGGCTAGTGTGGCACAATGAGACAGCCACTGTCCACTTAATTCTCTCGCCTTGTCCCTTGCCACCGTCCACTTAATCTCATTCACCTTGTCCCTTGCCACCGTCCACTTAATCTCACTGCCTTGTCCCTTGCCACCGTCCACTTAATCTCATTCACCTTTGTCCCTTGCCACCGTCCACTTAATCTCATTCACCTTGTCCCTTGCCACCGTCCACTTAATCTCATTCACCTTGTTCCTTGCCACCGTCCACTTAATCATTCACCTTGTTCCTTGTCACCGTCCACTTATCTCACTCGCCTTGTTCCTTGCCACCGTCCACTTAATCTCACTCGCCTGGCCTTATCCCATGCCACCATCCACTTAATCTCACTCGCCTTGTCCTTTGACACGATTCACTTATCTCATTCACCTTGTTCCTTGACACCGTCCACTTCATATCACTGGTCTTGTCCCTTGCCACCGTCCACTTAATCTCATTCACCTTGTCCCTTGCCACCGTCCGCTTAATTTTCACTCGGCCTTGTTCCTTCTCACCGTCCACGTAATCTCACCGCCTTGTCCCTTGCCACCGTCCACTTAATTTCACTCGCCTTGTCCCTTGCCCCGTCCACGTAATCTCACTCGCCTTTGTCCTTGCCACCGTCCACTTGATTTCACTGTTTGTCCCTTGCCCCGTCCACGTAATCTCACTCGCCTTGTCCCTTGCCACCGTCCACTTAATTTCACTTGCCTTGTCCTTTGCCCCGTCCACGTAACTACCGCCTTGTCCCTTGCCACCGTCCACGACCACCTGCCTTATCCCTTGCCACCGTCCACTTAATCTCATTCACCTTGTCCCTTGCCCTTGTCCACTTGATCTCACTGGCCTTGTCCCTTGCCACTGGTCCACTTAATCTCACTCGCCTTGTCCCTTGCCACCGTCCACTTAATCTCACTCGCCTTGTCCCTTGCCACCGTCCACTTAATCTCACCCGCCTTGTCCCTTGCCACCGTCCACTTAATCTCACTCGCCTTGTCCCTTTGCCACCGTCCACTTAATCTCACTGCCTTTGTCCCTTGCCACCGTCCACTTGATCTCACTGGCCTTGTCCCTTGTCTTATGACCTCTCCGTTGTTCTTATTTCCTTTTCCATACAAATAGTTTATGGACTGGTACGTATCTGCTGGTGGAGGTTGCCCTAACCACCACAAACGTGAGTCCGTGATACAAACACACAAATCGATAAGCTGCTCTATATAAGATTACAGTATAAAACTTTCCATCGAACTTATTGGAGACAGATTTACAACGTTATATGTGTGGGTGTTCGTATGTGTTTGAGAGCGTGTTTGTGTGCGTGTGTGTGTGTGTGCGTGTGTGTGTGTGCGTGTGTGTGTGTGTGTGTGTGTGTGTGTGTATGAAAACATTGTGGGATTGATGGAATGGAAACTTGTTTTCCTCTTCCAATGTTTCTTTTGTCCTAATTTCGAGTTTTGCATTGTGCGTGTTTGTGTGTACGTGCGTGCGTGCGTGTGTGTGTGTGTGTGCGTGTGTGTGTGTGTGTGTGTGTGTGTGTGAAAACATTGTGGGATTGATGGAATGGAAACTTGTTTTCCTCTTCAGTGGTTCTCCCTGTCTTAATTTCGAGTTGTTCACTGTGTGTGTGTTTGTCCGTGTGTTGAAAGGGACCCACGTGCAAAGGTCGGAATGTGACAAGATGGAGAAGGTTCTCTTTAAAGCCAAACGTTTGCCAGTTTAACGTCACACTTTTTCTTGGTTGTTATATTATAAGTTAAACTGAAAGATATGTCAAGCTACGACAGATCAAAGGACGGGGGGGGGTTAGAGACGGGCACTGAGAATCACAGATAATAAAAGAGAGAGAGAGAGAGAGAGAGAGAGAGAGAGAGAGAGAGAGAGAGAGAGAGAGAGAGAGAGAGAGAGAGAGAGAGAGAGAGAGAGAGAGAGAGAGACAGAGACAGAGACAGAGACAGAGACAGAGACAGAGAGACAGAGACAGAGACAGAGACAGAGACAGACAGACAGACAGACAGACAGACAGACAGACAGACAGAGAGACAGAGAGATAGAGACAGAGAGACAGAGAGATAGAGAGAGACAAACAGACAGACAGACAAACAAACAGACAGACAAACAGAAAGACACACAGACACACAGAGGGGCAGAGTGGAAGGGTTGAGCTACAAAGACAGCAATGATACTGCTTTGGGCTCTAAGAGACGCATTTATGAATTAATAGAAAATGATGCATAAAGACAGATGGACACACGTAATGATGAAGCTTGAACCGTGTGATTGCATTCAATAGAACGCCACTGACACAGAGATGATAGTAATCTGTCAGTTCTGCAAGTAATGAATGGACCTTCCTGAGGAACACGTCTCCAGATACCCATTGCCCGATAAGGCGTGTACCTGACGTGAATAAAGGCCTTATCACAGATAAGCGCCCAGTCCAATAGTGAGGATGTAGACGTAAAGCTCGTGCCAATGACCAACAGAGTATTTACCTGTCCATGCCATTACTCGAAGCTCATGCGCTCAGCTGCTCGCTCCTTCGCGGAACCATAGATAGAATGCCACAGATAAGAAGATTGTGCTGAAGACACTTGTTGAAGTAAAGGTCCCTCCGCTAAATCTAAATCTAATCATCGGCGTACCGTCTTCCTGGTTGGTCAGTTACGATGGGCTAAATAAGCCTCTCTTTGCGGAGAGTTCCACGGAAATGGACGATGGGCTAAGTAAACCTCTCTTTGATGGAGTTCCACAGGACGGACGATGACCTTTGAACCCGTCGTACTTACCAATAACGCAATGTTTCATCTAGCTCGCGGTACGTGACCGAGTAATCATCGTTATTAATCATGTGAGTCCGAGTGATTTTCCTGTGCGATGTCAGGCGACAGCTATTCGGCGTGCTTCTTATCGTAAGTCTTACATTGATGTGTCTGACCGTGTGTTGTGGGGTTGATTTACATGGATGTGTTTGAGTGTGTGTTGTGGGATTTGGGGTAACAGTGAGTGATCTAATGGCTTTGAAATTACCTTCTTGGCTGTATAGGTCTATTGTTCAAATCCCAGAAGTGTGGTCATGTAAAATAATTTCCTGTAATTGGGACCTGAACAAGTGCGCATCAGTTGAAACCCAATCGGTGGTGCAATGTACTTGTCTTGTGTGTTTCGGGATTTGGTTTTTTTGTTTATGTGTCCTCCTTCAAAGTGACTGAGATTGACTCAATGTATGAGCATGTATGTCAGTACACGCATGATTTTAAAAATACAAACTGTTGATATTGTTTTTGTTGTTGTTTTTGTTGTTCTTTTTGTTCTTGTTGTAAATCAACAGCTGTCTTGTTTAAGATCTTTCAAACACTGTGTGTTGTTTGGGTTGTTTCTCCATGGCTTACTCTGGACTAGTCGGTTAATTAAAATTGATTGCCTATTGCACACATCGATATGCGCCTGGTTATCACACTGTGCCGTGGGTGGTCTCTACAATTAACGACAAGTCTAGACAAGCAGAGTATGCCACCTCCACTGAAAAGCGTTAAACAAGAGGCAGGTGTTCACAATCTCGTCGGGATTTCCACTTGATTTTACCCACATCCAAACACCAAGGTGATCTAGGGGATTTGGTACACAGTCAAGGGGTGGGATTTTTAATGTTCACAAAGTGTTGTGATCTGCACATGACCTACGTTTTATCGTCCGTCTCAATGGGACTGAGGAGTCAATCCACCGACCTGAAACAGGGGTAGGTCTTACTTGAAAATGGGATTAGGTGTCAATCCACTCACCTAGGGGGTGGGGTGGGTCTTACTTAAAATGGGGAGTAGGTGTCAATCCACCGATCAGGGATGGGTAGAAGACCCACCGACAAGGAACAGGAGGAGGGGGGGGTAGATCTTTATTTTAAAAACCTCGAGACAATGTTTCAACCGCCTGGGCGCGAACCTTTTGGTTGAGAAGCTGTCACCTTGCCTCTGGACTACCGATTTCCCCGATGTCGTAGGAAGTTAGCGAGACAAAGGTAGACAAGATATTTGACATGTTCCTTCAGCCAGACATCAATTTAAAATGTTCAGTTACTTTCCATGTTAGGGGATTGACTTTGTTTGTTTTGTTGTTTAGATCTAGGTCTGAGTTTTTGACGCAGACTAGATGGGACTGGGGTCTGTTCAGACTAGACTCTAGGTAGTTCAGTAGTTGTGAAAAAAGAGACTAGATTCTCGGAAAAATCTAGGTATTTGCAGGTATTTGTCTTGTTTCAGACTATCGGATTGATGTTCAGACAGTGAAAGATCTAGACCTAGTTCTGTTCAGTACTACATCTAGGTTTGAACTAGCGAAATAGTATCTAGACCTCTGTTGAGACTAGCTGACCTAGGTATGTTAGAAATCTAGACCTAGGTCTGTTCAGACACGAAATATGATCTAGGTCTGTTCCAGACAGCGAAATGAGTAGCTAGATCTAGGTCTGTTCAGACTAGATCAAGGTTTGCTCAGACAGCGAAATGATTAACTAGATTTAGGTCTGTTCAGACAGTAGCTAGATTTGGATGTTCAGAGGTAGATCTAGATATGTTCAGAAAACAAAATGGTAACTAGATTTGGGTTTGTTCAGACAGTGAAAGAGAGCTAGATCTAGGTCTGTTCAGACACTATGGGTAGGATAGATAGCTAGATCTGTTCAGCAAAATGGGTAGCTATGGCGAAATGAGTAGGCTAGATCTAGGTTTGTTCAGACTATGGGAGACCTAGGGTAGCGGATCTAGATCTATTCAGACCATGGGTAGGTAGATCTAGGTTTGTTCAGACAGCGGAATCTAGGTAGATCTAGATTTGTTCAGACTATGGGTAGGTAGATCTAGGTCTGTTCAAACTATGGGTAGGGTAGATCTAGGTCTGTTCAGACCGAAATGGGTAGGTAGATCTAGGTTTGTTCAGACTATAGGACAGCGAAATGAATAGCTAGATCTAGGTCTGTTCAGACAGCGAAATGGTTAGGTAGATCTAGGTCTGTTCAGACAGAAATGGTTAGCTAGATCTAAATCTGTTCAGACTATGGTTCAAACAGCGAAAGGTAGATCTAGGTCTGTTCAAACAGCTATTTGTTGAGTAGGTAGATCTAATCTTTCGAACAGACTGTTTTGAGAAGAAGAAGAATATTGGTAGGTAGATCTAGACACATCTGTTCAGAGAGACAGAAAGACAGACACAGAGACCGAGACAGAGACACAGAGAGAGAGAGAGAGAGAGAGAGAGAGAGAGAGAGAGAGAGAGAGAGAGAGAGAGAGAGAGAGAGAGAGAGAGAGAGAGAGACAGAGAGAGAGAGAGAGACAGAGACAGAGACAGAGAGAGACAGAGAGAGACAGAGACTAGAAAGAGAGAGAGAGCAAGAGGGAGAGAGAGAGAGAGAGGAGAGAGAGACGAGGAAAGATTAAGAGAGAAACAGAGAGAGAGAGAGAGAGAGAGAGGGGGAGAGAGAGAGAGAGAGAGAGAGAGAGAGAGAGAGAGAGAGAGAGAGAGAGAGAGAGAGAGAGAGAGAGAGAGAGAGAGAGAGGGAGTGAGAGAAGGAGTAGGTAGATCTAGGTCTGTTCAGAGAGAAAGAGAGATGACAAATCATGATCGACCAAGATAAGATCTCAAGCACTAAAGCCTGGAGGTTAATCTTCGCCAAGGGCAGGGGTTGGGAACATATTATGACGTACTAGACACCAGGCTATAGGTCTGTGTTGTAAGAACGAAATGCCTAACAGGATACTGTATTTGATTTGTGAATGTAGTGAATTTCTTCTGTCTTTCAGATCCTCCTTCATGTGTCATGAAGCCATTTTGCTGTCTCTGAGTAATAATTTGTCTGCACTGTGTGGGTGTATTTGTTTGTTTGTTTGTTTGTAAAATTTGTGTTGCTATTTGTTTTTCGTAGAATGTAGAGAATCGGTGAGTTGCTTTTTTTCATCAGTTACAGCCGTTTTATCTTAAAATCCCATTTATGTTTTTTAAATCACAACTGGATATTCTCTTCAAACATTTTTTTAAACATGCTTTATGTTCAACCAGCTAGAAATAGTTTAACAAAGCTTAATATTATAAAAGCAGTCTCTCGAAATTTTTGTTGACAAACAAACAAAAATGAATCGGTCATACCATGGGGGGGTAACGGGAGGGACAAATCTGGAGATAAGTTTTTGAAACTCCTATTTTGAAGAAATAATATGTGTTTTTTCAGATCGTCCAAACCCAAAGTTTTCCAAATTCATATAAATATCCTTGCACGGAGTATGCTAAAAAATGTTATCAAGATTGTCTTACTTTTCACAACTACGAGTATGCGTGAGTAATAATTTGTTATCAACTATTTACTAGGCATGTTAAATCCCAACTCTATGATTGATTAATTGATTGATTGATTGATTGATTGATTGATTGATTGATTGACTGATTGGCTATAATTCACCTCGGCCACCCACATACGGTGATCTCAGTGTGAATGAAAAGGAAACAGCAAGATGAAAGATAGAAACGTGAAAGCAGAAAGGAAAGAGGTGGAACCCACCAGTAACAACCAACCCCCCCCAAAAAAAAATGACCACAATACAACACTTAAAATGTCAGATTAGGTGTAATGAAAACTTTCATTAGAAGAAACAGACCGTATCTTTGTTGTTACACATTACAGTATACTTAACATAGGAAAGATTGTACGGGAAATAATGTTCACAACTTTACTTTGAACCACGAGATCACATCTCACGGAAGACGGGCGAGTAAATAAACACACACACAAACACACACACACACACACACACACACAGAGAAATCACAACAATGATGTTGGCCCATCTGCAACTCTTGGGATTTTTCCCTGTTCAAAATTTGATCGTAAATGTGTCTATAAACGTCCTCTCAATAAATAAACATTGCACACGACCAGGCTCTTGATTTATTATTATAGCTTGGTCTACCTCATACTGAATCACACCGCGAAGCGCCAGTGAAAGGAACGTCTCAGTCTACTGAACAAGGAGCGAACCCTGATAATGTTTTAATCTTATAATTGACATAAGGTTTTATCTCCCTGTGATCTTTATATTTTTTTTTATTTTAATCGACTTGATTTGGGTCAGAAAGATGAAGTGTTTGCTTCGTTGATCTTTGATCATTTACCCACGTTCACTGAATGCGGTGATTTCAGAGCATAAAGAGAAAAGGGAAGAATGGGCTAATCATCTTGCAGCATCATTGCCCCACATCTTTTCTGTAGAAGAATAGTACATGTATTAGCATTTCAGGTCTTGATGTGCGAGCGGATTATGCAAGCTGAAAGAAATAACATTATTATATTGACAATGAAGAAAACACCGTTCCGATACCTTAGCTGTAGACAGCGTATGAAAAATGAGAAATTCACATGATTATACTCCAGTAATTCTACTTGCTCTTAAACGAAAATACTGGGCATTTTACTTTATTTCAAAATATTTTCCTTGATATTTTGAATACTTGTTCTAATATGCTACTCGTGGCCTTTTATTCTTAAACGCACCCATATTCGACCATCACTGCATAATAGTGACGTCATTAGATAAACAATAACTACTAGTCAAAATTATTCTAGAAATTATGTTGAACAAAATGCAAATGTTAAGACAAATTTAGCGTCTTTGTTTGTGGCAATCAACATGATATATATATATATATATATATATATATATATATATATATATATATATATATATATATATATATATATATATATATATATAGTTATATGATAGTTATAGTAACTTAGAACGGTGCCGTGGCCTAGTGGTTAAATGGATACCAGCAATGGCTTGTGAGTAACGCCTGCGACAAAGCAGCGTTCTGTCCAGGAGGTGGTGATTATCACCTGAACTCACTTCACGCTTTAGAAACCGGAATGAGCTCCAGCTCTAGGGCCATGAGGAACTTGGAGGACCGCTACTTACTTCTTTAGAGAAATACAAATCATGGCAGACGGGTAGGACTCGACTTGTTGCTGTCTGTTACGTGAACGTATTCGCTACTGCAATCTTGAGTCTTCCACCTAGTCTCACCTTCTGTCCATTGTATTGTCTTCCACCTAGTCTCACCTTCTGTCCATTGTATTGTCTTCCACCTAGTCTCACCTTCTGTCCATTGTATTGTCTTCCACCTAGTCTCACCTTCTGTCCATTGTATTGTCTTCTACCTAGACTCACCTTCTGTTCATTGTATTGTCTTCCACCTAGTCTCACCTTCTGTTCATTGTATTGTCTTCCACCTAGTCCACCTTCTGTCCATTGTATTGTCTTCCACCTAGTCTCACCTTCTGTCCATTGTATTGTCTTCTACCTAGTCTCACCTTCTGTCCATTGTATTGTCTTCCACCTAGTCTCACTTTCATGTCATTGTATTGTCTTTAGTCCCACCTTTGTCCATTGTATTGTCTTCCACCTAGTCTCACCTTAATTTCATTGTATTGTCTTCCACCTAGTCTCACCTTCTGTCCATTGTATTGTCTTCCACCTAGTCTCACCTTCTGTCCATTGTATTGTCTTCCACCTAGTCTCACCTTCATTTCAAGTCCATGTTGTTGGCGATTGGTGGGGCTTTGCTGCTAGGCCCTATTTTGTTTTTCTTTCACTCTTTCACTCTTTCACTCTTTCACACTTTTGCTTTTCACTCTTTCACGCTTTCACGCTTTCACTCTTTCACTCTTTCACTCTTTCACTCTTTCACTCTTTCACGCTTTCACTCTTTCACTCTTTCACTCTTTCACTCTTTCACTCTTTCACTCTCTCACTCTTTCACTCTTTCACTCTCTCACTCTTTCACTCTTTCACTCTGTCACTTATATTTTTACTTGCTGTTTCCTCTTAATTCACCTGAGATCCACATATGGTAGGAAAGGGTAATTTCAATCAATCAAATAATTTAAGCTGTGTGTTGTACCTAAGTAAATATTTATTAATCTAAACAGCAAACATCTCAGAGCTTCAAGCAATATTCCCGATCACTTGTGTGTGTGTGTTTGTAATAATCATGTATGACATGAAACATTCCCTTTCTCTCCTCCTCAGGTGTTCGGTTAACAGGAAATGAATTTGTGAATCGCAACGAGGACATTAATCTCATGTGCAATGCCAATGGGGGTCCCAGAATTCCTGAAGAAATCGATTGGTTCAAGGATGGGATGAAGATTGATGAACGCTCGCCCAGATTTCGACATGTTGTTATAACAAAGTTCAGGGAACAAAAAAGGTAATTGAATTATTCCTCACTCCCCTGAGAATGCTTGTATTATTGTCACTCAAGCCTGATAGTGCTTCTGTTATCGTCAATATTTGTTTTAATTTTCAAACATTCATTGAAGTTTTGAAATCTCCTTATTCTATCACCCTTTCTCTATCACTTCTCTGTCACTTTCTTTCTGTCTTTCTCTGTCCACTTTCTCTGTCACTTTTCTCTCTTCCTTTCTCTGTCACTTTCTTTGTCTTTCTCTATCACTTTCCTGCCATTTTCTCTGTCACTAGTGTCACTTTCTCTCTCCTTTCTCTGTCACTTCTGTCTCCCTTTCTTTGTCATTTTCTCTGCCATTTTCTTTATATCTTTGCTATCACTTTCTCTGTCACCTTCTCTGAAATTTTCTCTGTCCCTTTTTCTATTACTCTCTCACTCTCTCTCCCTTTTTCTGCCCCTTTCTCTGTCACCTTCTCTGTGACTTTCTCTGAAATTTTCTCAGTTACTTTATCTGTCACTTTCTCTGTCCCTTTCTCTGTCCTTTCTCTGTGCCTTTCTCTGTCACTTTCTCTGTCACTTTCTCTGTCACTTTTTCTGCCATGTTCTCTGTCACTTTCTCTGTCCCTTTCTCAGTTACTTTCTCTGTCACTTTCTCTGTCACTTTCTCTGTGCCTTTCTCTGTCCTTTTCTTTGTCACTTTCTCTGTCACTTTTTCTGCCATGTTCTCTGTCACTTTCTCGGTCACTTTCTCTGTCCACTCTGTCTTTTCTCTGTCTTGTTCTCTGTCACTTTCTCTGTCACTTTCTCTGTCACTTTCTCTGTCACGTTCTCTGTCACTTTCTCTGTCACTTTCTCTCTCCTGTATCTTTCTCTGTCAATTTGCCTTTCTGCATGTCGGTCTATCTTTCCGTTTATCCCTGTTTCGCTCCCATATCTCTCTCTCTCTCTGTCTCTCTCTCTGTCTCTGTCTGTGTCTCTGTCTCTGTCTCTGTCTCTGTCTCTCTCTCTCTCTCTCTCTCTCTCTCTCTCTCTCTCTCTCTCTCTCTCTCTCTCTCTCTCTCTCTCTCTCTCTCTCTCTCTCTCTCTCTCTCTCTCTCTCTCTCTCTCTCTCTCTCTCTCTCTCTCTCTCTCTCTCTCTCTCTCTCTCTCTCTCTCTCTCTGTCTCTCTCTCTGTCTGTCTGTCTGTCTGTCTGTCTGTCTGTCTGTCTGTCTGTCTCTCTCTCTCTCTCTCTCTCTCTCTCTCTCTCTCTCTCTCTCTCTCTCTCTCTCTCTCTCTCTCTCTCTCTCTCTCTCTCTCTCTCTCTCTCTCTCTCTCTCTCTCTCTCTCTCTCTCTCTCTCTCTGTCTCTCTCTCTGTCTCTGTCTCTCTCTGTCTCTGTCTCTCTCTCTCTCTCTGTCTCTCTCTCTCTCTCTCTCTCTCTCTCTCTCTCTCTCTCTCTCTCTCTCTCTCTCTCTCTCTCTCTCTCTCTCTCTCTCTCTCTCTCTCTCTCTCTCTCTCTCTCTATCTATCTATCTATCTATCTATCTATCTATCTATCTCTTTCTCTCTCTCTGTCTCTCTGTCTCTCTGTCTCTGTCTCTCTCTGTCTCTCTGTCTGTCTCTCTCTCTCTCTCTCTCTCTCTCTCTCTCTCTCTCTCTTCGTCCCCATATACCGTGCGTCCACCTTGTTATCCCCCAATGTTCCATCTCCCTCACACACCTTCCAACACAACCTAATCTCTGTACGCTACTGCTCACCATTCCTCAGGACAACGCCCTTATCAGCCAACTCATCATTGAGAAGTCCAACGAGAGGGACAGTGGGGCCTATGTGTGTCGGAGCTCCGACACTGAGATAGACAAGCTGGTTGTCACTGTGCTCGTAGGTGCGTACCGACTTGCTTGGAGGAGTTTTCACTTACCCACTTTCTGTTCTGGGAGTTTTTACTGAGTTACTCACTTTCTGTTCTAGGAGTATTTACTAGTTACTCACTTTCTGTTCTGGGAGTTTTATTTACTCACTCTGTTCGAGTACTGACGAGTTACTCACTTTCTGTTCTGTTTACTGACGAGGGAGTTTTACTAGTTACTCACTTTCTGTTCTAATGACGAGTTACTCACTTTCTGTTGTGGGAGTATTTACTTAATCTACTGACAGGTTATTCACTTCTATTCCGAGTATAGTTACTGATCAGTTACTGACTTCCAGTTCTGGGTATAGTTACTGATCAGCTACTCATTTCTACTTTCGAGTAGAGTTACTGATGAGTTACTCATTTCTAGTTCGGGTATTGTTACTGATGAGTTACTCATTTCTAGTTCTGAGTACAGTGACTGATGAGTTACTCATTTCTAGTTCGGGTACAGTGACTGATGAGTTACTCATTTCTAGTTCCGGTAAAGTTACTGATGAGTTACTCATTTCTAGTTCCGGGTACAGTGACTGATGAGTTACTCATTTCTAGTTCAGGTACAGTGACTGATGAGTTACTCATTTCTAGTTCCGGGTATAGTTACTGATGAGTTACTCATTTCTAGTTCCGGGTACAGTTGACTGATGAGTTACTCATTTCTAGTTCCGGGTCATTTCAGTTGACTGATGAGTTACTCATTTCTAGTTCTGGGTATAGTTACTGATGAGTTACTCATTTCTAGTTCCGGGTATAGTGACTGATGAGTTACTCATTTCTAGTTCCTGGTATTGTTACTGATGAGTTACTCATTTCTAGTTCCGGGTATAGTGACTGATGAGTTACTCATTTCTAGTTCCGGGTACAGTGACTAATGAGTTACTCATTTCTAATTCCGGGTAAAGTTACTAATGAGTTACTCATTTTTAGTTCCGAGTAGAGTTACTGAATAGTTACTCATTTCTAGCTCCGAGTAGAGTTACTGAATAGTTACTCATTTCTAGTTCCGAGTAGAGTTACTGAATAGTTACTCATTTCTAGTTCCGAGTAGAGTTACTGAATAGTTACTCATTTCTAGTTCCGAGTAGAGTTATTGAATAGTTACTCATTTCTAGTTCCGAGTAAAGTTACTGATGAGTTACTCATTTCTAGTTCCGAATATGGTTACTGATCAGCTACTCATTTCTAGTTCCGGGTATAGTTACTGATGAGTTACTCATTTCCGGTTCCAGTTGCAGCTAGTGATAAGGTACTCACTTCTAGGTCCGTCAATAGTGACTGATAAGTTACGGACTTCCAGTTCCACCAAGGGCAGTTGACTCTGGATTTCGATTGGGTTTTGTAGAACGGTCTTATGCGATAATGTTATTTTAAAAACACTAATATGGTTGAGTCTGCGAATTCACCAAAGGTGACTTGAGTTTGGGATGGAGATGGAGCAGAGAGAGAAAACGAGAGATGGGGACAGAGAGAGAGAGAGAGAGAGAGAGAGAGAGAGAGAGAGAGAGAGAGAGAGAGAGAGAGAGAGAGAGAGAGAGAGAGAGAGAGAGAGAGAGAGAGAGAGAGAGAGAGAGAGAGAGAGAGAAAGAGAGAGAGAAGAGAGAGAGAGAGAGAGAGAGTGAGAGAGAGAGAGAGAGAGGGAGAGAGAGAGAGAAGAGGAGAAGAGAGAAGGGGGAGGGAGAGAGAGAGAGAGAGAGAGAGAGAGAGAGAGAGAGAGAGAGAGAGAGGAGAGAGAGAGAGAGAGAGAGAGAGAGAGAGAGAGAGAGAGAGAGAGAGAAGGGAGAGAGAGAGCGAGAGAGAGAGAGAGAGAGAGAGAGAGAGAGAGAGAGAGAGAGAGAACGAGAGAGAGAGAGAGAGAGAGAGAGAGAGAGAGAGAGAGAGAGAGAGAGAGAGAGAGAGAGAGAGAGAGAGAGAGAGAGAGAGAGAGAGAGAGAGAGAGAGAGAAAGAGAGGGGGATAGACATACATGCAAGGAGAAAGAGACAGACAGACAGATAGGCTGAGGGACAGACATACCAACAGGTATACAGACAAACAATGATATAAAATGGAGTAAACATAGTCATGAGAATAATGATGGAGAATTTATTTAAAGAAGATTGATATATATATAGTTATGGGTGGCTTTGCAGGGGGGGGGGGGGGGGGGTATGAAGTGATACTTTTCCATTGTAAACAAATTATTGATTTTTTTTTAAAACTCTTCAACGATGATATAAGAACGAAAATTGGGTCGATCAAGATTTGTTCTACATGTCTGGTTCTAAAGAGAGGGCGGCTGAAAAAGGATTTGCCGCATTGTCCAGTCACAACTCATTATCCTAGTCTTTTCAAAGCTTGCAGCTGAATAAGATTCTCTCTTTCCTATTCTGACAAAGGGAATTGCATTTCTATGATATTCATCTCAATTTAATGATGTACTGAACCATATCTACGATCTTGTTTGATGGACGATGGGACTGGATAAGAAGGATGTGTGTGTGTATGTGTAGGTGTGTATGTGTAGGTGTGTGTATGTGAGTATGTGTGTGTGTGTGTGTGCATATATGTGTATGTAAAATATGATTGGCTATTACTGTTTGAGAGAAAATGAACCAGTTTGAGATTTTGAAGATTAAAATCAGCAATTAATGTCTGCAACGTGATTGTATCACAGTAAAGTTCTTGACATGAAAGTAGAATCGACTGTTTTAGGGTTTAAGCTGAAATATGTTCTTCTTGTAGAATAATATGTTATCTCGAGATCTAAGTTGAAACATCTTCGTGTAGCCCCTCATTGACTTGAGTTTAAGTCTACATAGGTCTTATATTGTCTGAGCATATTTAAAATCCTTCATTGCTTCAGGGTTCAGTGTGAAAATTGAAATATTTCAGCTAGTGTTTGTATACTCTACATGTATATTGTTTTATTTCTTTATAGCACATGATTTTTTGCAAGGCGATGATATTATACACAGCTGTTCAAACTATTTAGGGGTTTAGTTTCGTTAATAATAATGATATGAAAGATAATAAGACTGACAATAATAATGATAATAATAATGATTATAATAATATTGATAATAATAATGACAATTATAGTATGCTAGAACATAATTAGATACTTTGTAGTTATTCTATCGTAAGCATGAACTAGGCACTAAACGCTGATTTAACTTGGCGCTAACCTCTCTATCTTTTGCCTTCTCTCTCCTCTCCATGTGTTGAAAAGCAGCCGACACAACCAATGTCAAGAGAGGTAAGTCTGCACACTGTTTCGTTTATAACAATAAGCAATGGAACATGATGATAATAACAGAATTATATACCAATAACATAGTAATATAACGGAGGTTCTTTATTGATTTGCTAGTGTACTATTTTGAAATGGCAATTTATGTATGCATGTGTGTGTGTGTGTGTGTGTGAGTGTGTGTGTTAGCGTTTGTAGGTATAATATGTGCGAAAGATAGCTGACAGAGCATGCAATTTATATCATTAATATGATTAGTGTAATAATGATTATTAAGATTATGATTATGATTATTATTATTATTATTATTATTATTATTATTATTATTATTATTATTATTATTATTATTATTATTATTATTATTATTATTATTATTATTATTAGTAGTAGTAGTAGTAGTAGTAGTAGTAGTAGTAGTAGTAGTAGTAGTAGTAGTAGTAGTAGTAGTAGTAGTAGTAGTAGTAGTAGTAGTAGTAGTAGTAGTAGTAGTAGTAGTAGTAGTAGTAGTAGTAGTAGTAGTAGTAGTATTAGTAGTAGTATTATTACTATTATTATTATTATTATTATTATTACTATTATTATTACTATTACTATTATTATTAGTATTATTATTATTATTATTATTATTATTACTATTATTATTACTATTACTATTATTATTATTATTATTATTATTATGTCGAACGCTTCTTCTTTTGTTGTGTTGTTGCTGTTGTTTCTGTGTGTTTTTGTTTGTAGATTCGGCCTGGAAGTTGAAATTGGTTTAAAGTTGATTATCAACACGCGTGTGAGGGTGATGGTTCAGTGGCTAGATCGTCGGACTTCAGGCCATGAGGTCCATTGGTGCTTGAACATCATTTTTCTCGTCTTTTGTTCCTACATGTCTTCAATATCATTTCACTCTCGATACGTCCTTTGCCTCACTCAAGTCACTGCGTGTCCAGGGACAAACTAACAACGAGGCAAGGGCTCCAATAGGAAGAAACGAGTCTTAGTACGAACATGAGATTGATGATTGAAGAGTTTATTGTGGAATGGAATTAAGAAAAGGACAAAGGTCAAGTAAGTCCCATACTCAGACACAGTTGAGCTTAGGGTGGTTAGCAATCGGGTCCCGGTTTTTTCTAGGCAGGCGGCATAACGTGGTAGATTGGCGTCGATTTCCACACCGCCTTTACTGTCACCAAGTCTGGATTAGACATAGCTACCCATTTCACTGCTGGATCCACAGGGAGAGGGGCAGAAAAAATTGCTCGAGTGGGAATCGAAACAACCAGGTTCTTCTGGGTGGTAATCAGACGTTTTACCGACTGAGCTTTCGACACCTGTGGATGAAGGTACTGTAATAGAATTACCGACACCTGTGGATGAAGGTACTGTGATAGAATTACCGACACCTGTGGGTGAAGGTACTGTAATAGAATTACCGACACCTGTGGATGAAGGTACTGTGATAGACTTACCGACACCTGTGGGTGAAGGTACTGTAATAGAATTACCGACACTGTGGATGAAGGTACTGTAATAGGACACCTGTGAATGAAGGTACTGTGATAGACTTACCGACACCTGTGGATGAAGGTACTGTGATAGAATTACCGACACCTGTGAATGAAGGTACTGATAGACTTACCGACACCTGTGAAGGAAGGTACTGTGGTAGAATTACCGACACCTGTGGATGAAGGACTGTAATAGACTTACCGGCACCTGTGGATGAAGGTACTGTAATAGACTTACCGACACCTGTGGATGAAGGTACTGTGATAGAATTACCGACACCTGTGGATGAAGGTACTGTGATAGAATTGCCGGCAACTGTGGATGAAGGTACTGTGATAGAATTGCCGGCAACTGTGGATGAAGGTACTGTGATAGAATTACCGGCAACTGTGGATGAAGGTACTAGGATAGAATTGCCGGCAACTGTGGATGAAGGTACTATGATAGAATTGCCGACACCTGTGGATGAAGGTACTATGATAGAATTACCGGCAACTGTGGATGAAGGTACTATGATAGAATTGCCGGCACCTGTGGATGAAGGTACTATGATAGAATTGCCGGCAACTGTGGATGAAGGTACTATGATAGAATTGCCGGCAACTGTGGATGAAGGTACTATGATAGAATTACCGACACCTGTGGATGAAGGTACTATGATAGAATTGCCGGCAACTGTGGATGAAGGTACTATGATAGAATTGCCGGCACCTGTGGATGAAGGTACTGTGACAGAATTACCGACACCTGTGAATGAAGGTACTGGGATAGAATTACCGACACCTGTGGATGAAGGTACTGTGACAGAATTACCGACACCTGTGGATGAAGGCACTGTGATAGAAGCAACAAAAAGCGTTGCATGTTCCAAGCTGTAACTTTGACATGAGCAGACAGCCAACACCTCACGTAAAAGGAAAACTCACGGAGGTTTTTACAATGCACCAACAACGCTTCTTACGCCATTTTCTCCTTGTGCGTTCAGCTCTCAGAGTTGCGCATGCGCGATATAACCGCTCAAAAAGATGTCACCGTGTTTGCTTCCAACAAATGGAATCTCTGTAAAATGTTGGACCCAAAACGAATCTTATTAGATTTTGTTTTTGCATGCATTTGTTTCGATGCAACACGTTTGCTCGGTACGAAAATAAATTAAATGGAGAGGAAGGGTGGCCCCGAACTGGTGGCAAGATACTCATAACGATAAAGATAAAGATAAGGATAAAGATCACAAAATCACAACACTACGGTTCAGCTACAATGCCTCGTGACCACAAAATCCCAAAACTACCATTCAGCTACAACGCATCCGTAATTTAGTTTCCAAATGTCGACGTAGAAAAAAAACAACCACTTGGTGTGCCTTGGACAGTTAACACTTTCTTTGAAGTTAACAACTGACACATTGAAATAGCATGGCCTTCGGGTAAAGTGGGAAGCCTTGAAATAACCTGAGATCACCACAAATGGGGAACGGGGAAATACACTCAATTCATTGTTCCATTCAAGTTTTCATCGTTCTATTATTATTGTTCTTGCTATGAGAAATATATTTAAGCCTTCCTGTAAATAATCAGAAATCGCCTCAGTCGTGGTGAGATTAAAATTGTCTGAATCTTTCGGTTTGACATCTTTTTTCCCCAGATTTGAACAGCCGATAGTTTGTCTTCCATTTACAAATTTATTTTTTCTCCCAACTGTAATGACGCCAAGTCAATTAGCGCGTTAGTCTTGGCGAACGTAAACAAAAGACTGTTTTAAAATGTTTTCTTAAGCATTTCCCTGGGTGCTTTTTTAAAAATGCAAAATGGCAAAATGTTAACAAACATTAACTGCTTCCCGAAATTTGACACCATCTCTACCAGAAATGGCAAATATTGTTTCCACTTAGGGCTAAAGTCAACGTTGAAACAAGGCCATGAAGGGAAAAAATAGAGCCGAGTGTTTATGTGTGTGGTGTGTGTGTGGGGGGGGGGGGGCAGTGAAATCTAGTTTGGCTTGGTTTGGGTTTTGGGTTTTTTCATATGTTGTTTTGTGTTGTACGGGGGGTGGTAATTTGGTTGGGTTTTTGTTTTTTTAATAGATTGTTTAACTTCAGTTGTAAGACAAAATAAGCACGTTAGGTAAGACAAAACAAGCACGTTACGTAAGACAAGACAAGCACGTTACATAAGACAAGGCAAGCACACTAAGTAAAACAAGACAAGCACGCTACGTAAGACAAGACAAGCACGCTACGTAAAACAAGACAAGCACGCTATCTAAAACAAGACAAGCACGTTACGTAAGACAAGACAAGCACGTTACGTAAGACAAGGCAAGCACGCTACGTAAGACAAGACAAGCACACTACGTAAGACAAGACAAGACAAGACAAACACGCTACGTAAAGACAAGACAAGAACGTTATGTAAGATAAGACAAGCACGTTACGTAAGACAAGACAAACACGCTACGTAAGACAAGACAAACACGCTACGTTAGACAAGGCAATCACGCTACGTAAGACAAAACAAGCACGTTACGTAAGACAAGACAAGCACGTTACGTAAGACAAGGCAAGCACACTACGTAAAACAAGACAAGCACGCTACGTAAGACAAGACAAGCACGCTACGTAAGACAAGGCAAGCACGGTACGTAAGACAAGACAAGAACGTTATGTAAGATAAGACAAGCACGTTACGTAAGACAAGACAAGCATGTTATGTAAGACAAGACAAACACGCTACGGAGACAAGACAAACACATTATGTGAGACAAGACAAACACGTTACGTAAGACAAGACAAACATGTTACGTATGACAAGACAAGCACAGCTATGTAAGCATGTTACGTAAGACAAGACAAGCATGCTACATAAAACAAGACAAGCACGCTACGTGAGACAAGACAAGCACGTTACGTAAGACAAGACAAACACGTTACGTAAGACAAGACAAACACGTTACGTAAGACAAGACAAGCACGCTACGTAAGGCTTACGTAACACAAGACAAACGCTTAAGACAAGACAAAACATATAAGACAAGAAAAACACGTTATGTAAGACAAGACAATCACGTTACGTAAGACAATGACAATCACGTTACGTAACACAAGACAAGCACATTACGTAAAACAAGACAAACATGTTACGTAAGACAAGACAAGGACACTACGTAAGAAAAGACAAGCACGTTACGTGAAGGCAAAACAAGCACGTTACGTGATGACAAGACAAACACGTTACGTGAGACAAGACAATCACGTTACGTAAGACTTGACAATCACGTTACGTAAGACAAGACAAGCACAGTACGTAAGACAATGCAAGCATGTTACGGTAAGACAAGACAAGACAAGCATGCTACGTAAAACAAGACAAGCACGTTACTTGAGACAAGACAAGCACGTTACGTGAGACAAGACAAACACGTTACGTAAGACAAGACAAACACGTTACGTAAGACAAGACAAACACGTTACGTAAGCCTTACGTAACACAAGACAAACGCGTTACGTAAGACAAGACAAAACACCTCACGTAAGACAAGAAAAACACGTTATGTAAGACAAGACAACCACGTTACGTAAGACAAGGGAAGCACGTTACGTAAGACAAGACAAGAACGTTACGTAAGACAAGACAAGCACGTTACGTAAGACAAGGCAAGCACGTTACGTAAGACAAGGCAAGCACGCTACGTAAGACAAGACAAGAACGTTACGTAAGACAAGGCAAACACGTTACGTAATACAAGACAATCACGTTACGTAAGACAAGACAAGAACGTTACGTAAGACAAGACAAGAACGTTACGTAAGACAAGACAAGAACGTTACGTAAGACAAGACAAGCACGTTACGTAAGACAAGACAAGAACGTTACGTAAGACAAGGCAAACACGTTACGTAATACAAGACAAACACGTTACGTAAGACAAGACAAGAACGTTACGTAAGACAAGGCAAACACGTTATGTAAGACAAGACAAGCACGCTACGGAGTTGCCACACACCAGCACACGTGTGGAATGGTAGCAATGAAAATAAGTGGAGAAAATAAAAGGAAAGTGTATCTTTGATTGTCAAAACAACATTAGCAGCAGGGGAAATTATACCAGTATTGCCAACAAAAACAGTTATAACATCAATAATAATGACAATACTATTGTTTTTATCATCCATATTATTCGTATTCTATAACTAAGTTAGTATAGCTCGAGAGACACAGAGAGAGAGAGAGAGAGAGAGAGAGAGAGAGAGAGAGAGAGAGAGAGAGAGAGAGAGAGAGAGAGAGAGAGAGAGAGAGAGAGAGAGAGAGAGAGAAGAGAGAGAGAGAAAGAGAGACAGAGACAGAGACAGAGACAGAGACAGAGATAGAGACAGAGACAGAAACAAAGACAGAGACACAGAGAGAGGTAGAGAGAGAGAGACAGAGACAGAGAGAGAGACAGAGAGAGAGAGAGAGAGAGAGAGACACAGAGTGAGAGAGAGAGAGAGAGAGAGAGACAGACAGACAGACAGACAGACAGACAGACATATAGACAGACAGATAGACAAACAGACAGACAGACAGACAGAGACAGATAGATAGACAGACAGACAAACAAACAGACAAACAGACAGACAGACAGATAGACAGATAGACAGACAGACAGAGAAACAGACAGACAGAGAGATAGAGAGAGAGAGAGAGAGAGAGAGAGAGAGAGAGAGAGAGAGAGAGAGAGAGAGAGAGAGAGAGAGAGAGAGAGAGAGAGAGAGAGAGAGAGAGCAGCAAGGGCAGTGGATCAGCTCTTGGACAGATGAGTTGGTCTGCTATAAACTTCACCTGGCAGATACATCGTGTATGCATTGCTCCATGGATGGAGTGTGAAAAATACGAATCTCAAGTGTACCTCAAACATGGACACATGCCTAGCGAAAATAGAACTCAAACCCATTATCTCACAGATTCAGACTTGGTTGTTTACCGCCACACCACCAATAGCTGTTTAACCGTCCAACTAACCTTGACGATGACATGAAAAGCAAAACGTTTTTATTTCTTTGCTAATTTTGTGGCCACCCTAAATGGGACGATAGAGTGTAAACTCAGGCTTGAATAAGGCTTACGCTAAGCATAATTTAATTGCACAAATTACCAAGATGACATCATCAGCAAACCTGACCCTATTCAAACTTGGTGCCTCTCCGTGCAAGGTCTGAGCAAAGCGCCCTCTACGTAGTTCAGCATTTTATTTGCTTGCATCAAGTATAATATTATTATTATAATATTAGGATTTCGGAGTCTTATTTCTTTTTTCCTCTTCTTCTTCATCTATTTGTTCTTTTTCTCTCCTTCTTCTTCTTCTTCTCCTCCTCATCCTTCTCCTCATCATCCTCCTCCTTTTTTTCTTCTTGTACTTGAGCCTTTCAACAACAAGTGTAGAACACTAGCCATTAACAATTATTTTCCCATTTTGAGGAGCTCCCTTCCACTTCCAGCCCGATAAGTCTTGAGATTTTCACAATTCTTCTCCAAGAGCAATCGTGGGGCTAAAAGGTGTATGCTGACCGGCTGCTATTTAAGAATGGAATATTTTAAAAGGTTGTGAGAAGATCTTAACACGTTTGCCAAGACATTCCTTTAAAGAGACTAGAGTTCATTTGTAATAGGCACAGACAATGTGCACGCCTGACCTCCGAGTTTTGTTATCCATCTCGTATAGGACTGCTATTTAGATTGTGTCTATGACTTGTGACTTGTATTATAGAGGGTGAAAGCAGACAGAAAGAGGCCCGTGAAAATGTTTAAAAAATAGTTGTTGTTTGCTGTCGGTGTTGTTGTTGGTGATGGTGTTGTCGTTGTTGTTGTTGCTGTTGTTGTTGTTGTTGTTGTTGTTGTTGTAAGCACAATGTTTGCTTCTTAGTTTTGTTCTCCTCTATTGTAATTATCAAGATTGATTTTTTTTTAGTCTTTTAAACGTTTTTACTGCCTCAATGCTTGTCAGCCTCAGGTAGCCAATGCATTGTATTCGCCATTGGCGGTTTTCGGGTGTAACTGGTGGAGCTTTATTCTTCCCTTGCAATCTTTCACTTCCATTTCATCTTGGAGTCCAGAGATCACCGCATAAGATGAACAGGGTAAATTCTAATTGAAGAAACAAACAAGCAAATAAATCAACTCATGTCAAATTGTAACACACATCCACACTAGCGACCAAACTAGCAATGAAAGTCTTCATTATATGTGTGGCATCAGTGGCCAAGTGGTTAGGCTGCTGGACTTAGGATCATGAGTTCCCAGGTTCGAATCTAGCAAAGCTAGTTCTGACATTGCATTCCGTGTTTTACTCACACACATTTTCACCATTCGACACAGGTGCGAATGGGTACAAGCACTAGCTTGGGGAGTAAAAGACCTGCATAAGACTAGCGTCCTGTCCAGGAGGTGGTTATTAACAAATTTTCCTTCACGCTATAAAAACCGCAATAAGCTCCGGTTCTATGGGCCGTAATGGTCTTCAATGAATTTTACTTTTCTTACTGCGTTATGCCTATTTTTAATCTTCCAGGTACAATTTCCAAGGGCAGGACAGGGAGGAAGACAAGGATGGCGCTGAAGGAGACAGCGGCAACGCGCATGCGCTGTCAAGCCTCGTTCTGGTCCTCTCAGTTGTCATGGCGACGGTCTTGAGTCAGTTTTCGTGACAGGGTGTGCATCAGCGTGAGAAAAGAACCACTCACTGAGAATGCGATAAGTTACACCGTTGTTTTCTGTGTCATGGGTGGAAACTATTCAAGTCACGGGTGATTAAAGTCGGAACGAAAGAGTGAAAGAACAAATGTTGACAAGACAATGTTGTTTACTTTTTCTTCCTTGATCTTTAACTGCTTATTTCAAGTCACCTTTTTTGTCGTTTATAAATAAAATTGTACCTACCATTTAAATAGGAATTTAAAATTGTACGTACCATTTAAATAAGATTTTTGTTAAAGCTGTATTTTATCATTCATTTTAAGTCACCATTTTTGACGTTCTAAATAAAATTGTACCTATGATTTAAGTAAATAGGATTTTTTTAAACTGTATTTTATTATTGTTGTTCATTCAGGGATGCATGTAACTATTCATTCGTGTAAAAAAAAATCGTGAAAAAAAAGACTTTCAGAATCATTTATGTACATTTTTTTTCCTGTAGAAACATTTTTCAAATTTGTTGTGAAAAACAACTTGGGGCATTTCTTTGACATCAAAAGCAGTAGATGAAAAAAAGAGAGAAAAGCGCATTATTTCTGTATCGTTGAATATTTCTCACACATCCTTCCTCATTTGAACTCGGTAAAATCTCAAAATTCCTTTTCATTGTATCAAATTATCCGAACCTAGCTTGTTTATAATTATGATGACGTCATAATGTTGTGTTTCTATCATTGTGTGAGGTCGTTTTGAACTCCATACAGTTTGATGTATTCACGTAACCTAACTATTTGCACGACGACGATGAGTCAAAAAGTTTGACAGAAATTTGATACATGTCGACTGCTTCTCTTACTTTATTGAGTTTTGTCTTTGTTACAATTGAATGTTGAGTTTTGTCTTTGTTACAATTGAATGTTGAGTTTTGTCTTTGTTACAATTGCATGTTGAGTTTTGTCAATTTGTTACAAATGAATGTTGAGTTTTGTCTTTGTTACAATTGCATGTTGAGTTTTGTCTTTGTTACAATTGCATGTTGAGTTTTGTCTTTGTTACAATTGAATGTTGAGTTTTGTCTTTGTTACAAAAATACATGTTGAGTTTTGTCTTTGTTACAATTGAATGTTGAGTTTTGTCTTTGCTACAATTGAATATTGAGTTTTGTCTTTGTTACAATTGCATGTTGAGTTTTGTCTTTGTTACAATTGCATGTTGAGTTTTGTCTTTGTTACAATTGAATGTTGAGTTTGTCTTTGTTACAATTGCATGTTGAGTTTGTCTTTGTTACAATTGCATGTTGAGTTTTGACTTTGTTACAATTGCATGTTGAGTTTTGTCTTTGTTACAATTACATGTTGAGTTTTGTCTTTGTTACAATTGAATGTTGAGTTTTGTCTTTGTTACAATTGCATGTTGAGTTTTGTCTTTGTTACAATTGAATGTTGAGTTTTGTCTTTGTTACAATTGTATGCTATCATGTTTTAACTTGCAACACAATTTAGTATGTTGTTTGTTTGTTTGATTAATTTGTATAAGTCAGAGAAAAATGGCATTGCTTTTACCCACAACATTTTACTCTATTGCGTGTTTTGTCTATTTCAATGGTATTGTCTGTCTCGTTTTCTTTTTGTTTGCTAGTCTATGAGTGTTGTGGGTTATAAGGTGAATGCCTGTTTTTGTTTGCTAGTCTATGAGTGTTGTGGGTTATAAGGTGAATGCCTGTTTTTGTTTGTTTTGTTTTGTTGGGGTGTTTTGGGACGGAGAGGGTGTTTTTTTTATATTTTGTTTTGTTTTTGTTTTTGTTTTTGTAATGTTTTATTGATAACTGTTTTTTTTTCTGTTCTGTAGTTCCTAAACACTTCAGTTTAAACTTCCATTCACGCATCCGCTGAACTTTGTTCGTATGAACTGTTTAATGCCGACATACTTTAGGCTACTTCAGGGTTTCTTTTGGAACAAAACAAAGCAAAAAAGAAGAAGAAAAGCAACATATAGAAATATATACGGAATTGTGATTATGAGAATGAGAGCAGGTGACATATATACGCAATTATAACTATGAGAATGGGAGCAGGGCACATACATACAGAATTATGACTATAAGAATGAGAGCATCCAAAATCGAGGCAGGTGACATATATACGGAATCATGACTATGAGAATAAGAGCATCAAAAATCGAGGCAGGTGACACTTCAGACAAACTGCATCTACGTCGGTTATTTCAGCCTTGCAGTGTAAAAATTGCAGCTGGAAGACGTTAGAGATATTCTCCTTCTTTTTGTAAGCGTAGCTGTAGGAGAGCAAGTCCCAAAGTTGTAAGCGTAGCAGTAAGGAGAGCAAGTCCCAAAGTTGTAAGCGTAGCAGTAAGGAGAGCAAGTCCCAAAGTTGTAAGCGTAGCGGTAAGGAGAGCAAGTCCCAAAGTTGTAAGCGTAGGATAAGGAGAGCAAGTCCCAAAGTTGTAAGCGTAGCAGTAAGGAGAGCAAGTCCCAAAGTTGTAAGCGTAGCAGTAAGGAGAGCAAGTCCCAAAGTTGTAAGCGTAGCTGTAAGGAGAGCAAGTCCCAAAGTTGTAAGCGTAGCAGTAAGGAGAGCAAGTCCCAAAGTTGTAAGCGTAGCGGTAAGGAGAGCAAGTCCCAAAGTTGTAAGCGTAGCGGTAAGGAGAGCAAGTCCCAAAGTTGTAAGAGTAGCGGTAAGGAGAGCAAGTCCCAAAGTTGTAAGCGTACCGGTAAGGAGAGCAAGTCCCAAAGTTGTAAGCGTACCGGTAAGGAGAGCAAGTCCCAAAGTCAGAATTGAAATTAAATTAATCAGGAGTAGAGCCCTGATCTTTCTAGACACATGACATAGTGTGGCGAAATATGACAATAAGTGACAACTCCACTAATAAAGACAGAGCAAACACGTGACGTTTCGGGTATAACCCTTCGTCAGACAACAAACGAGAAATATTTAGAATCTAGATCTAAGTAATATTCAAAAAGATAAATAACGTAAACAACAGAGATATGTGGCAATGTGAACTATCGAAATAATTGTGAATAATACGAAGGAGCCACAGTGGAGTGAAGTCAAAGGCGAAATATGACAATAAGTGACAACTCCACTAATAAAGACAGAGCAAACACGTATTCGTATTATTCACAACTATTTACTTTGCCATTGCTTTCCACGCCGCTTTTACTTTTTGCCAAATCTGAATAGACCTAGCTACCCATTTGAATAGACCTAGCTACCCATTTCACTGCTAGGGCGACAAGAGGGCCAAAAACAATTGTCCGGACTGGGAATCGAACTTGGGCCTTCTGTGTGGCAATCAGACGCCCTACCGACTGAGCAAACGACACCTCAAGCATACCCATGCTGCACTGAGCTAACGGCACCTCAAGCGTACTCATACTGCACTGAGCTAGCGGCACCTAAAGCGTACCCATACAGCACTGAGCTAGCGGCACCTAAAGCGTACCCATACAGCACTGAGCTAGCGGCACCTCAAGCGTACCCATACTGCACTGAGCTAGCGGCACCTCAAGCGTACTAATACTGCACTGAGCTAGCGGCACCTCAAGCGTTCTCATACTGTGCCGTTAAAGACCATTATTTTAATGAAAGGCCAGGAGGCAAACGAAGGTATGCATCTCCCTTACTCTGTTTCCAAGTTATACAATGGAGGCGACGCCCACGAGATAATTAAGAAAACTCGCTCATCATAGTCATAGAAAACTACATGTACATGTACCTATCTGTCAGAGGTCATGTCGTTGTCACAACGAACAAAAAACATTATGTAACTCCCATGTCTGGTCCAAGAGGCATTCAATAGAGAACTAGAGCTAAGCAGTCATGTGTTCTAAAATTGTGATTGATTCAAAATCAGAAAGACGCGTGTTTCCATCCATAAAAAAGATAGATCTAAATTCTAAATCTAGGCCTACAGTTCGTTTCAACATTTGGGCCCATAGAAGCAGCCGATGACAGGAACGCTATACATTCAGCGTAGGCTCTTTCGTATGTAGTTTTAGAATTCTCATGACGTCATAAACCTGTGCGAAAAGTCTGTAACATGTACAGTTCTCTCAAAGCGACGAATCCCTTTGATGTTTAGCTCATTTCTGTTAGTTAAGAGACCATGAATTGGAGAATAATTACAGTATGGACAGTTTGACCTCAATATCACAGGGGGGTTTTTCCAGTGACGTAACATCCGGTGTATTAACGGTGGTATGTCCGTGGAGGACTGAAATTATTGAACTCAACTCACGCGTTGTTGTTGTTTGTTGTTTATGTTTGTTTGTTAGGTTTCGTTTAATCTGAAGGAAAAAGGATTGTTAGCTGTTAGATTATAAAGCTATAACTATATCCCTTTATCATGATATATCGTGTACATAATTTCGCTTGATGTTATATTGAAAAACATGATACGTACAATTAATGTTATGATTTCACTTTTCTCCACCAGTAATTTCTTTTTTGGCTTCCTATTGATATGAACGAGATATTGAAGATTTAATGTGTATGTACGTGTGTGTGTGTGTGCGTGTGTATATATATATATATATGTGTGTGTGTGTGTGTGTATGTGTGTATGTGTACGTGTGTATGTGTGTGCGTATGTGTGTGTTTGTGTGTGTGTGTATCTGTGTGTATGTGTGTATGTGTACGTGTGTATGTGTGTG
>JAXRKP010000046.1:40000-45000 GCA_037039925.1 Doris montereyensis
AGTAGTAGTAGTAGTAGTAGTAGTAGTAGTAGTAGTAGTAGCAGCAGTATCATTATCAATTATTACTATTATTATTATTATTATTATTATTACTATTAATATTATTAATTATTTTCATCATCAGCATTAAAATTGTGGTTGTCATCATTCCATACAAATTGATATTCATGAAAACGTAGTGTAGGTTTTGGCCACAAGGCAGAAGATGGCGTCGACAGAAACCATGTCGTGTAGGGTGAGTCAAACCAAACAGTTAAAGAGGAGCTGGTTGTGAATGATGAATGATGACAAGTGTAATGACAAGTGTAATGACAAGTGTAATGACAAGTGTAATGACAAGTGTGACAAGTGTAAATGGCAAAGACCACAGAGGTTATTGCAATCACCGCCTGTGTTGCTTGACTGGCCGGGAAATGACTTTAATACATACGTCATGCCGTACGTGAACCCCCCCCCCCCCCCCCCCCAAACCTCCAAAGCAAATGTGTCAGCTTGACCCTCACCCTCACTTACATTTACCGACTTAACGTCTTAAGTTGACATGGTGTGTTCATTGTTGCATGATCACTTTCTTCACGGATAGTTGCGTACAATGAAACTGGGCGCTATGGTTGATGCTAATTTGCAAAAAACTATCTCAAATTGAAAACCTAATCGGGAATGACAAACAAGTGTGTTGGCACGGTTCAATGTGAAAACCTAATCGGGAATGGTAAACAAGTGTGTTGGCACGGTTCAATTTGAAAATCTAATCGGGAATGGTAAACAAGTGTGTTGGCACGGTTCAATGTGAAAATCTAATCGCGAATGGTAAACACGTGTGTTGGCACGGTTCAATGTGAAAATCTAATCGGGAATGGTAAACACGTGTGTTGGCACGGTTCAATGTGAAAATATAATCGGGAATAGTAAACACGTGTGTTGGCACGGTTCAATGTGAAAATCTAATCGGGAATGGTAAACACGTGTGTTGGCACTGTTCAATGTGAAAAAACGACAGTAACTCCACCAACAAAGACAAAACAGACACGTGACGTTTCATCAGACAACAAACGGGAATCATGTAGAATGTAGGTCTAAACAATAATTTAGGGATCACACAGTGTTATGTCAGAAGAAGAACGGATTGGAGGAAGGAAGGACAAAACAAAAACGGTGATAATAAGAATTGGTTGGAGGAAGAAAGGACACAAAAAAACGATGATAATAAGAATTGGTAGGAGGAAGGAAGGACAAAACAAAAACGGTGATAATAAGAATTGGTTGGAGGAAGAAAGGACAAAAAAACGATGATAATAAGAATTGGTAGGAGGAAGAAAGGACACAAAAAACGATGATAATAAGAATTGGTAGGAGGAAGAAAGAACACACAAAAAAACGATGGTAATAAGAATTGATAGGAGGAAGAAAGGAGAAAAAAGATGATGATAATAAGGATTAGTAGGAGGAAGAAAGGACAAAAAAAACAATGATAATAAGGATTGGTAGGAGGAAGAGAGGACAAAAAAGAAAATGATAATAAGAATTGGTAGGAGAAAGAAAGGATAAAAAAAAAACGAAATGATAATAAGAATTAGTAGAAAGAAGAGCCGAGAATTACTATTTAAATGTAAAAGTGCTTTTTACATTATTGGTTCTAAAGCAAATCATCTCGCAGATTCAGAAATGATTTGGTACCACAGTAGTTAGTAGTAGTAGTAGTAGTAGTAGTAGTAGTAGTAGTAGTAGTAGTAGTAGTAGTAGTAGTAGTAGTAGTAGTAGTAGTAGTAGTAGTAGCAGTCGTCGTAGCGACCATGACGTCATCTGTTCAATCTTTAATTAAATTTTATATTTCCACATTGGATTGTTATTAGTCTAAAAATTTATTTTTAAAAGTTTGTTTTTTTTACTTTTTAAATAGTTTTATCAATCTTTCTTTTCTTTGATGACTTAACTCATGTGATTTGTCTTCAGTTAGGTTATGTTGAAAGATGAGTAATTTCTTGTTTCATAATATCTATTGCATAGTATCAAAGGGAAGCAACTGTTCTTATTGAGTGTCTATGCTGTCAGTGTCATAACTAGTTTTTGTAGTGATTGAATTAGTTATCTTTCTTGGAAATGTTCATATCTCCTGTAAATTGTTATGTTAGTGAGAGGTTTCCTCACATCATTATTGTCTAAGGTTTTCTCATTCATTTTTACATAAGATATAAACTGTTTTTTGAAGATTATTATTTCTAATACTAATACTACATGAATCATTATACATTTTTTTTGTTATTGTTATCATTTTCATTGCCTTCATTATAAGTATTGTTATTACAATTTATTATTTTATTAGCATTTCTATTATTAGTATCATTGCCATCTAATGAATAACTTTCATCACCATTTATTTAATTGTTCAAACAAGTTTATCATTCACTCTTTCAACAATTTCATCACTGTATAGCTTTTGGTATCAGGTTACTTTTGAACGTCTAGTAATTTCTTTTATGACTATGCTTGTTCACATGTACACATGATGTCCTTCTACAATTCATGCTATCTATCTCAGTCTATGAAATATCAATAGACACATATGTGTTTTCCTTCTTTGTTAGGCTTTTTTATATTTACGTAATCAATCCTGAGACTTTCTTTATCTTTGTTGAATGAATCAAACGACATTGTCTTTGTATTTGTAGAATGAATCAAACGACTTTGTCTTTGTATTTATACTACTCGTAACTACCACCTTTTCTCCCCTGATGGATTTACCATGTAACGAAATATTTTTATTTTTATTTTTGGACAGCTTCGAATTTAGTCTTCTCACTAAATGTATGTCTCTGTCTGTTTGACTATTTGTTTACCCCCCCCCCCCTATCTCTCTCTCTCTCTCTCTCTCTCTCTCTCTCTCTCTCTCTCTCTCTCTCTCTCTCTCTCTCTCTCTCTCTCTCTCTCTCTCTCTCTCTCTCTCTCTCTCTCTCTCTCTCTCTCTCTCTCTCTCTCTCTCTCTCTCTCTCTCTCTCTCTCTCTCTCTCTCTCTCTCTCTCTCTCTCTCTCTCTCTCTTTCTCTTTCTCTCTCTTTCTCTTTTTCCTTTCTCTCTCTTTCTTTGTTTCTGTCTCCTTCTCTCTCTTTTTATCTGTGTGGGTGGTATCTTTCCTTATTTCTCTTTCACATTCTCTCCAGTATAGTTCCTTGTATCAATAATATCTACATACATTTATCATTTATCATCGTTTTCTTACCTCCACCACTGTAAAAGAACTCATCTAAATGTAAATCTTACGTGTATGAGTCTGTTGGAGCCAGACAAACTCCTACCTGTGTGTACAATTCACATAATGTCTTCATGTAATGTACCATCGGCCTGTCTGGTTGCATTAGAATGGCTGTTTTTAACACAATGACAGTAAGTTGCAAATGATGTGTGAAAGGAAACTATAGAGAACAAGGATTTTACTATTACTGTACATGAACACGTGAAGTGTTGAATAAATGACTCGAATAAAATAAAGAATGGCCAGTGCTTGGTGTTTTTCATTTCAAACTCGTTCCATTCTAAAGTAGCTGTTTGCCTTCCCTGATGTGGTTATAGTGTGATTTCTATACAGTTTCTATACAAGCGTGCTATTTAATGATAAGGTTTATTCTTTGAAATTTACCCCGTCCACGATCGTGGTGATCTCAGGGTGAATTAAGAGGAAACAGCAAGATGAAAGGTAAGTGAAAAGGAAGGAAAGGAAAGAAATAGGACCTACCAGCAGCGCCCACCAATCGCTCCCCAATTCAACAAGAGAAACAGGTGGATATAACGAAATAAAAAGGAAAAGTTCGAGAAGAGAGGCAGGTGAATATAACGAAATAAAAGGAAAGCTCAACAAGAGAGGCAGGTGAATATAGCGAAATAAAAAGGAAAGCTCAACAAGAGAGGCAGGTGAATATAACGAAATAAAAAGGAAAGCTCAACAAGAGAGGCAGGTGAATATAACGAAATAAAAAGGAAAGTTAACGAAATAAAAAGGAAAGTTCAACAAGAAAGGCAGGTGAATATAACGAAATAGAAAGGAAAGTTCAACAAGAGAGGCAGGTGAATATAACGAAATAAAAAGGAAAGTTCAACAAGAGAGGCAGGTGAATATAACGAAATAAAAAAGGAAAGCTCAACAAGAGAGGCAGGTGAATATATAACGAAATAAAAAAGGAAAGTTCAACAAGAAAGGCAGGTGAATATAACGAAAAAAGAAAGGAAAGTTCAACAAGAGAGGCAGATGAATATAACGAAATAGAAATGAAAGTTCAACAAGAGAGGCAGGTGAATATGACGAAATAGAAAGGAAAACTCAACAAGAGATCCAGGTGAATATAACGAAATAGAAAGGAAAGTTCAACAAGAGAGGCAGGTGAATATAACGAAATAGAAAGGAAAGTTCAACAAGCAATCAGAACAGCGCATGCAGACTATAGTAATTAGTATAAAGAGGGGTGAAGAACTATGGACATACATCAGAAATAAAAACTTTTTTTTAAATAGAATGTCAGACCTAAAACATTAGACTTTTTATTCAAGGTCCCAAATCTAAAGCTGAACTCTTGTATAATCGATTTTCTTTAGAATTTTCTGATCTACCATAAAAACAATTAACTACAACCTTCCTACAGATGAAAAAAAAATATCCTGAAATGTATTCTATGAAAGTCACAAGAGCAGGTATAGATCTTCTTAAATTACCGTACTGTTTAACATCAATTAACATAAAGCAACAAGTACAGATGAACTATTCGGATAATATTGGAAACGTGTGCAGATTACGACATGGCTGACATCGATGTAGTTTACGTTGTTTTGCCTTCTTTCTTTCCAAGTTAAGACACAAACAAAAAGAACGATGAACAAAACGACAATCGTATTCTGAAAATTCACAACAGTGGTCATAAATGTTGATCTACGCGTTTAAATTTTAAGTTATAATGAAGTGTCTCAATTCTAGTTTATTATCTTTTAATTAACCAATTGAAGGCTACATTATAA